>PYDT01001637.1:0-10000 GCA_004837865.1 Musa balbisiana
CGAAAACTGCTCTGATGTAATTGATTTCTCATAAGAATTGGTAGTTACAGTGTAAACGGTTGTGGTGGGCTAAGGAATATGAAACTTTGACCAATATACCTTGCAGCTCGTATTGTTTGGTGACCATAATTCAGACCCATTTACCATGGGAAACATATTGTAGTATCCATAAATAAATTGATGTTGCTTTCCTCTTGTTTGAAAGAGGTTATGAATCTAGAATATCGTTATCGTCTTCGGTTATTTAACTAGTGAAACAATGTGGGAAGAGTGTCAATAATAGATTACCCCGAAGAGGTAAGAAATTTCCCATCCAAGATTTATAGCGGGTCCATTTCTCCTAGTTAAATGTCCTCTTTTTGTGATGAACTGAACAGAACAAATAAGCTTACTAATTTAATAAAGATACCAATTGTCTTCCAAGACTCCATCATTTTTGTTTATCCGAAAGCGTCAGACGGCTATTTAGGAATAGATAAATTCCACCCACCTAAGTAAGAACCGTTAGATCACGAAGAGCTAATAGATTTAGTTAGAAGCAAGATACATACACCAAATCTGATACCTGAAATATTCGTTTGATAACCTGCTACTATTCCTCCTCCGCTTCTGGTAATGCAAAGGCAATCTCTCACATTCATCTAGAGAAGAAAATAACACTATGAAACTTAATCCTATGGCTGAACGCCATATATTCCACCCCCAAAGCCATATTTGACTGTGCTTCAACTATATCACTGTACTTGCACTGTAGATTTAATTATAGTCGATAATAAACTACTGTTTCATCGCTATTCCAAACCGTACCATGAGACCTCCAGCTTCAATACGGCTCCTCTCTGTGCCAAAAATAAAATGTAAGTACCGGTTCGAAATTTATCCCCCGTTCTTTTGGGGTAATAGAAATAAAGATATATCAGAGAGTCCAAAATTACACCCTGGAATTCCTTTGCTAGAATAAAAAGTGCTTCGAATGTTAATCTCATCCCTATGATAATAAAAATGTATTTTTCTTTGTTCGTGTAATAACTCAGCCCTTACAATAAAATACTCGTTTATCAATAAATCTAGAAAAAAGAGGAATTTAAGAATTAGGATTGTTCCATTTTTAAAATTGGTGATCGAACATTCCACCCATATGGATGGGAAAAGAATAATAATAAAAGATCTTTTTGTATTCCATTAGATTATTACATCGATATTACATTCCATTTGTCTTTTGTTTCCTGTTCTTCTATCTCAGAAGAGGGTACTTTGAAAAAATAAAAAAAAAGAATAATGGATTAATTCGTTCTGGCTCGATCATTTATTTTACTCAGTTAATAGGAGCATATCAGTCGGTAATCGTATGGAGTACGCTTGATCATTTCTACCACTAAAGTCCCTAATTTTGCTTCGTTATTCCTTTTTTATTTTTTTTATAATTTTTTTTTTTTTTTTATTTAAAATATCTCTTTTTTTATACCTTACATTATCTCTATTACTATCCTTTGTGCACTTTGGTGTTCCTAACCGGCCACTGATTTTTGATTGATCTACGGCATGGTAAGAAAACAAGACAGTAATGAAACTCCATACAGTTATCTTTACACCCTCTTCCAAGATATGAATACTAATGAAAGAATCTTAATCTTGGGTAAACAGTTTACACTGCTATGTTTACTTCAACTTTATTCTTGTTAGCCTATGAAATGAATTTTATCTTCTTACGGCACTCTAAGTTTTTGTTCACTCATATCGACTCTGGTTTAACTCATTTGCCCGAATGCTGAATAACAAATAAAAACCTATTCTACATTACATTCAACTTCTTTCCTTTACTTTCTAGGAAAGAATATAAAGTTCATGTTCACGATCACACGTAGAGATATTGATAACACAATATAGTTTAATGGTATTTCATAACTAATAGATTGAGCAGCAGCTCGTAGACCCACCTGAAAAGGAATATTATATTCTACCGTATCCTGACCTAAGAGCCCAATAGGAGCATATTTGGAAATGGCGCCCATAAAAAACAACCTATACTGATATCGGCTAAAATTAGGCGATACCCAAAATGAATTCACTAATAACTTATTCAAATTGATATGACCCCTATCGACGGTCCAATACTAAACAAACGAACATCTCCTAGATGGGAGACTGTCTTCTTTTACAAAGTAGTTTAGTTCCATCGCTAGGCGCGAGATTCCCAAGGGGCCGGCATATTCAGGCCCAATCGTGTTGTTGATCGCTGCAGATATTTCTCTTTCAACCACACATTTACTAGTACCCCTATTGTAATTCCCAATATTAAGGGTCAAAATGTTACGAAGATCCATATGAGTCCATATACTTCCTTTTAAGGCTTCCGATAAGAACAAGATTGATCTTTTGTACTTCTATCGTAGCAATAGCATTTCAACGATCAACCTCTCCCTAATGATCTATACTACCTAGTATCGTCTGATATCACCAATTTCATTCTTTTAAACTAGCGTGAGGAGATTTTCAAATTTATTAATCCGCTTGGGACGAATTTCCATCTCCAGGGAAACCCCTATTATCTCCTATCAATAATTCCTATTCCCCTTTTGGGGCTTCGGACTCTCACGTAAGTTCTTGTTTCGGACAATTCCAAAATTGGTGAAGGTTTTTTACTATACACTCTATATTCAAAATCATTCCATTCGATTTTTTGCTCTACAAGCGTCGGACTTCTAAATTCTCCTAGGGTCCATCCAGAATCCTCTAGAGCCTGTTGATTAGTTTATAGATTCCCCCTTTCACCGATTCGTACTAAAAACGAGCCTACGATCTCCTTCTTTGTATGCCATTGGACTTCCCAAATCGATTCTTGTATGCACTATAATTATCACTTTTACGAAGATCCCATTGTGTTCCAGAATCTCGTCCATCGGTACCCTGATACCCCCAATTTATTGCTTCCTCTACACCATACTGCCCTCCGTCGACTCGCTCTCAAAATAATGGGATTTTCGCGTATGGTTTTTGATATTTCAACAATTCCGTTTAGAAAATATCGGCAAAAATCCAAACATTTTCTATCCAGCCATACGGTAGATCGGACAGCACTCCTTCCGATGCGGAAATAATTATGCATCATTCGCATACCTGTGGCGGCTTCGAATAATCATATATCAATCTCTCTCTCTGAAAATGTAGAAAAAGGGAGTCTGCGCGCCGGATATCCCCATAAAAGGCCAAGCATACAAATGAGAATCTATAACGCTCAGCTCCAGCATAATTACTCTGATATAGCTAGCCCTTTTAGTCTATGACCATTTTCCAGTTGTTCGGTGCATTTACCGTTCTTGCCTCTTGACATATCCTAAATATCCACCTGGTACATAAGGCAATATTGTATAATTGTCGTTTTCCGCTATTTTTTTCCCCTCCTCTGTGTAATAGCCCCTATGGGTTTCACAGTCAATAACGCTTCACCATCGAGAGTACGATCAGTCGAAGACACCATGCTATGTTGGTGGTGAGGACCCATATAACTATCATGAACTCTTTTTTGTAGCCGTACTTCATATCTTTTCTTCCTTAATTCATTATTCATGAATTCCAAAAAAGTAGGAGGTTCATCAAATCAAAATCTAATAACTACTATACTAATTCACCGATTTATTAACGATTTTTTGCTCCGAATATCCACTGGTCAATTAATTTCTTATAACGCGCTCTATTTGGCTTTGACAAATAGCCCATCAGCGTTGACGTTTTCTCAGAATTTTTGTGTACCTCCTTTGTGATAAAAAATCTCTTTTTGTGCCATTCCAAATGGAGTAATTCTCTTATCTTATTGGAAACTTAATACTTGAAATTCACCAGAACCCCTGTTTTCTTCTTTTCTCTTCTGTGGAAGAGTGAATGATGAATTTTTTGACCATAAAACTTTTTTATCCTTTTTCTTTTCTTCTTTTCCATGCCATGGATTACCGATCAGGAAAAATAAAATAATAATTAAAGATATTATGTCAATTTTTTTGAATCTATACACGCAAATTTAGATTTATCCGTTTCTATCAAATCAAATTTTCCCTTTGATTTAGATAGACAAGAAAATGATAAGATTTAGAAAAGGATAATATATTTCTGCATTTACGAAGAGAATGATTTCTTTGCACCTAAAAAGATTCTGTAGATTTCGTTCTAATTCAATTGAATGATACACGTAAATACGTATCATGTACCAAACGTACACCATAGTTACATCTTTCGGTTTTTATTTACTGAAACGCATGTGAATATATAGTAAATATCTAATTAACTATTCTGAATCGTGATACATACGTATCCTTGACATACTGACGGGGGGGGGAACTACCATATTGGTACAAACCAAAGCGATTCATACAAGCTACATCTTCTAATGGTAATTGGGCAAGAAACAATTTGCATTCATTAATTTATTTAAGATCCGTATAGACGTTTGTCCCTCATTCAAAATTTGTTCGAGTTTCTATGTTGTTTCGTTGCAAATACTGGATTTCATATTCACATATCCCGATTATGAGAGTTGAAACAATTAGAATTCTACTTCTCTACTACGTCTAGGAGATATGAATTTTTCAGGAACAAAGAATTATATGATCTGATCCCCATTCACAAACTATAGTTACAGTCGTCCAGTGATTTTTAAAAATTCTTCTTATCAACATATCTTTTCTTTAGGTATTTTCTATTAATTTGGTGTTTACTCTTATCGACCAATGAAATACTTTATGGGTTTTTGATATATAATGAATTTTCCTCCCTTCTAAAGATAGACGCTTGGTTCGATAATTAATATTCCCCTTTTTATTACTCTGTAAGAGCTTTATCTTTCTGAATCAGCATTACATCCAGATGTATCTCTCCTCTTTGATCGAGGATATAGTAATTTCCCTTGGATTTATCATCTAAGTAGGAGACATAGCTCTAACATTATTAAAAAATTTGTTTGATTCAAGGGGTCATCCACTCTTCATTGAAATAAAAAATTTTTCAGGAACCAAATCTATTTCTCCTTCTTATTTTTTTCTTGGATTTTTTTTTTTTTTTACTTTTTTATGTTTGATCTCGTGCAATCTCTTCAGGCTTCCTTTTGGTTTTGTTTTGTTGATCTGATACAGATTGTGATGACCCTCGTTTTCTTTGTTGGAATTTTGAAATTCATTTTAACGGAATCTTTGATGTTTTGATTTTGCTAATTTTTTTTCAATTTTGGATTTGACTACTATTTTTTTCATTTTCATTTTGACTAATATTTTTTTGATTTTGACTATATTTTTTTGATTTTGATTTTGACTATATTTTTTTGATTTTGACTAATATTTTTTTGATTTTGATTTTGACTCTAGTTTTTTGATTGGCTAATATTTTTGTTGATTTGATTTTTGAACTAATATTTTTGATTTTGACTAATATTTTTTTGATTTTGATTTTGACTAATATTTTTTTGATTTTGATTTTGACTAATTTTTTTTTGATTTTGATTTTGACTAATATTTTTTTCATTGCTTTTGACTACTAATCATTTTCATTTTGATTTTGACTAATATCTTTTCATACTAAATATTAGAAAAGAATTTGTATTGGTATGATCCACGGTTTAATTTATATGCTCAAAGGACACCAATTCTGGAAGAACCAGTTTCTAGATTTGATATGGTAGAATAATTCGATTCATTCCCATCCAATCAAAAATTTTTTTGATGATCTTAGTCTTAGTATTTTAAACTTTCGGTACCGATATAAAAACATATCGGTCCTTCCCTCCATATCAACGCTAATTTGATTCTCAATATCACTATTGTTCTCAATATCACTATTGTTCTCAATATCACTATGTTTTCTAGCAAAAAATGAAGAATTCTATAACCAATATTTTCTATCCATTTTTTATTGGTATCATAAAATATCCTTTTTTTATGTACCATCAAATAGTCCTATTTAGCAATACATACAACGATTCGGGTTTCAGTGGTATGAGTCATTTGTGCTTACTATCCCCATATTTCTTATCATGTGATACAGTCATATCTGTAGTGTTTTTTTAATTTTTCTTTCGACGCGTCCGATAAAATTTTTTCCACTGCATAAAAATTTCCATTCATGTATGAATTACTCGGTCTTTTTTCTTTTATATGAATACATTTCATTGATTCTTTATTTTGATAGTCAACGTTGAGTGACTCTATTTCGCCATTTTTCGGTACTAATCGAGACCATTTGCTCCGAGCAAAATTATATTGAATATGACCCTTTAACCAGTTTTTCCATTTATTCATTCAGACTTATTAATTTTCTTATGCCTTGATTTGGAATCAAATATTCCCGCGTGGCATACATAATACTGTTATCTTTTCTTAATAAAGGCATAGGCCCGTGATCGTGAATATTGAAGTACAGATCTCATGTGATGGTTGTTAAAAATTGGGTTTGTGACACTTTGTAAATACATAATGCTTGGGACAAGGAAGATACGTCGTGATAAGTGTTAACTCTTTCCTAATATTAGGATTAGAAAAGACTTTTTATAGTCGAATAAAGTTCATTGTATCTTGTCTCGTTTCATCAATTCTTCTTGATTTCTTCATCGTTTTAAAGGATTCATTGATAATTTTTTTTTTTTCAAGGTTGTTGCATTACCTTAGAAATGGTAAACCATACATGGACAAGATACATGTATAATTTTCAATGAAGATTTCATAAAATATGTGATTTGCGTATTACTCGGGTATTTTTTCTTTGCAGTACTGCAATATGTTTTTGTAATTCGGTCTTTTTCATGATAGGCTGGACTATTATTCTTCTTGTCTTTTGTTGATTCCCTTCTATTTGATTCCTTATTGTGATTGTCTATCAGCAAGATCTTCATTTTTTTTCTATGAGTAAATAATTTTGTCAATTCATAGATAGAATTTGAATGTCGATTCGGAATAACCCTTATTATTTTTTTTGAATCTTTTGCCTTTTCATTTGGTTCTGTCTATTTCCCTTCCTCAATTCAAATAAGCAAGTTGGTTCCTTTTTCAAGTTTTGCTTCATTCTTCGTTTTTAGCACTAGAACTGTTCGTTTAGAACTAGAACTCTTCTTTTTAGAACTATAACTATTCGTTTTAGAACTCGTTTTAGAATCGGTTTAGAACTAGAACAGTTGATGACCCATCTTTTTTTTCCTTTGTGAAACTTTTAGAGAGTTCTTTTTTACTTTTTCTATTATTTTTTTGAGTTCCTATATATGGGTGCAAAAAAGGAAGGTTGGTTTCGGGGAGACCAAAGGGGTTCCGTTTCCATTCCCTCAAACTGGTAAAAAACTAAAATTTTCTTTTTTTCCTTTTTTTTCATTGGATCTCCATGATGAGATCGTTGTTAGACTTCGCCAAGGTTTAACACGAACAGGAAATAAAATCTTTATCTAATACCATCTGTTTACCCAATCGTTGGGAAATTCTGTTTCTGATAATGGAACACCATTATAGTGCATTTAACATGATTGTCGCTATCCATTTCCTTCAAATCCTCATACATCGGGAATTGGATAATAACATCCTCCAATTTTTTACTATTATCAATGAAGGCACTACAATGTTTTTATCTAAAAGATTTGGTTATCGCATCAAACCTCTTATTGCTTGAGCATATACTGCTATCCCAATTTCTGATATTTTATCCGTTCATCTTCCTTTTTTTTTTTCTCCTCGTACTTTTTTTTCCCAGGTTTGTTCCTCTTCCTCTTCCTCCTCAAAGTCGGAGTTTCGGATTCTGGGTTTCCCCCACGGGATTCCTAACCATAGATGATTATTCGTATCTATACGCTATCAAACAGAAAAAAAAAAGTCTATCAAAAAAAGCAACAAGACTTTGTCTATTCGTCCAAAAAAAGCGGGGAATTGACCTTGTTGAAATATTTCCCACATAACTGTTTTACGTCTTTGAGCAACGCATGGATCCTTGATTATACCCCATTAAAATCTGTTGTTGCGATAACGTATCAAGCCACCTCTTCTGCTTCTCTTGATCATATTATCAGTATCGGTATCCGGATCCGATTGTTATCAGTATAGATCACCACCCCGTTTCGCTTTTCTTGAACTCATTTCATAATCTTCCTTCTGTCTTCTCTCTTTTCTTGAATCCAGTCCTTCTAATGCATCGGTCATTGTATGACCGTCGAGGAACCTTTTTACTGATTTCTTCTATTCCAATGGTTTTTTTTCAGTTTGTGTTTGATCATTTGGATTGTTTGTACTTATGTCGAATACAAATCTCACTGATCTTTGCTTTACTTTCTTGATTAATTCTTCTTTCTTCTTCCAACAATAAAGAATATTCATCGTTGACGTTAAAATTAACAATATAACTTAAAATGATGATTTCTCATCAGCGATTCTTTCATTTTCAAATTCTCGAGAATTTTTGAAATAGGAAAGAGCCCATGATCTTATTTCTCCCCACGTTTCTATGGAATCTAATCTTCTTTCGTCTGTAGAATAATTAAATCCTTTGTAGAAGTATTAAACATTTGTGTAATAATTAAATCATTCCTGTTGTCTGTGATAGAATTTTTTTATTGTTCCACGATACGGTCCGTTGCAAAAGGATCATACGCTTTTGGCAAGTATTCTGCTCTCTCATCGTTTCAAATCTGGTCCTTTTTTTCAATATCCTAGAGCAAAGAATATCCTTTCTTCTTCTTCTTCTCTTCTTCTTCTTCTTAGTTTTATTCGACTTATAAATTCATTGCTCAAGTTGTATTTTTTTGCTCATTGGGAGAACCATAATCATATATGTCCTTCATGGAAATTTTTCTGTCATGTCAAAGACTTTGCGTTCTATCATTTCCGAAAAGTTGATAACTATCGGATATGTAAAAATATTATTTGTTTCCATCACTTGAACACGTATAAAAATAATATTGTTGACATTTCATTTTGGTACACTATTTTCCAAATCGATTATTTTTTATATATCGCAGTGGACGATTCCACCGCTTATAATCGAAAAGAAACTTACAAGAGTTTTTCAAAGTCAAAGCAGAAAAATTCTTTCATTTTCTCTTCTTCAAGTCTTCCAATTCCCATTATATCTGAATAGTTCAAGATAATATCTTCGTAACTGGGCTATCTTTCTCGCATGTGTCTTTAAGGTGAAAGTGGAATTCATGCTTTGTTTTTTTCCTTTCCATTCACTCGGATCTCGTCCGTGTTCATCTATTTTGGTCCGGAATCCTCCTTTTCTTCCTAATAAGGGAAGGGTCCTTTTTCGTGATCCCTCTGTTCCTGTTTATCTCCTTCCTTTCGGAAGTTGTTTTTCTACCTCGCTTTCTTCCTCCTTCTACCTCGCTTTCTCCTCACTTTCTACTCGCTTTCTTCCTCACTTTCTCCCTTTCCTTCTTTTTCTGACTTTTCTGCACTTTCTGACTTTTCTGAGGTTTCTTTCCAGTTTCTTAGTGCAAAGGCGCGGCTTCTGCTAAATGTAGAACACAGGTGATAAATAAGAGACTACAAAATATTCGAGCCATAGGCAATTTCTCATTCTGACACCATGGACCTATTAGATTTAGCAAGTGTACCTAGTAGGGATTAGATCGAATAGAAGGATTTTTGCCGTATCCAGAATAATACCACTCCAACCATTTCATGAAGAAAATGTAACCAATTAACCACCATAAAACTACTTGTTACAAATAACATCGTGTGTTGCATCGAAACATATCAAATGTTGACTAATCTGTCTACGTTGCACTTGGTAAAATGCAAGGGTGAATATTGAAAAATAGATTATTCAAAATCCACATTGAATGCTGAGATTACGCATTGAATTTCTGGTATAGACCCATAATCAAAAGTTTTGTGAGTGTTCCAGAAGAAATGAACAAAGAATATGTAGACTAGTACCTTATTGTATGAGGTCTACCAATGCTAGATGCGAGGCGCATATAGATCGATATGAACATCATGAGCTTCCCGTATCAAACCAGTTGTTGCTGATACCTCCTTCTCAG
>PYDT01001637.1:15000-47987 GCA_004837865.1 Musa balbisiana
AGCTTACAACTTTCATCGTCCTGTGCTCTCCAAATAGCAACTTCTTCTCAAAATCTCAAAAGGGTGCTGATTTTGACTCCTAATCTAAGGATTCTTTGTGGGTTCCGGAGAATCCAGCTACAGAGAACCCGAACGGAGAGCGCTCCCCCTTTTTTCTCCGCCCGATCTTTGCTTAAACAATGCTTGTTTTAAGAACGATTGTTGCGCCTTCTCCGACCCTTTACTGCCCAACCCGGAGAGTGACAGCGAATGCTTTCCCTATTGAACGGGTCTATGGTCGGAGGTCCGTGACCCCTGCTCGAGATCGGGCTTCCTGCCATTCCCTCTCAACCTTTTACGCGGGTGAATCCTCCTGTAGTTCCCTACGGTGGAGACGAGGGGGTCGTCAGGTATATTTTCCTTCCTTTTGCCACATTTCGCTCAAAGGGGTGTAAGGAGATATTGCATCAGCTATTCTCAAGGGGTCCCTTGATCCTCTTCCCCAGTGATCCCAGATGAGGGAACCCTGGAAGACCTCCCTGACTCCAACTCGCGTCCTGTACGTGACGAGTCCTACTATATCTGAACCACTGCCTCCTACCTCGCTACGTTTCTTGACAGCCCATCCTTTTGGCTCAGTAGAGTCCTTTCAGTGGGCAGGTTTCGGTCCTCTTCCCATTACTTAGCACCAAAAAGTGAGTCCACCGGTTTCAGTTACAAGAATAACTATCATCCGCCGGGACAATTAGACATCCAACTCCTAATCGCAACGACCCCAATTGCAAGAGCGGAGCTCTAACAACTGCGCTATATCCCCCGACCAGTGGAGTAACTGCATGAAGAGTCAGATGCTTCTCGTATTCTTTCCTGGCGCAGCTGGTCCATCCTGTACTTGAACCCGATATCCTCGCCCGTGAGTAAATCATCGCACCGACGATCCAACCAATTGAAGAGAATCAATAGAGTTCTTTTCGGGAGCGATTCTCCTTCCCAACGCAGCATACCACTCTCCGTTGTACTGCGCTCATTCAAGGGTGTGCTTGTTCCCCCTTCTCCCTTACCATTACAAGTCCCTTGTAACTAGACTCCCGATGGGAACAAAAAGAAGGCGTTAAGAGACCCTCCCGTCCCAACCCCTAGACCTCTAAGATCCTTTTTCAACCTGCTCCATTTCGAGGTCAAGAGAATAGACTACAATAGACACTCCCATTGGCACTGATCGGGGGGCGCTCGTAGTGACTGAGGGGGTCGAAGACCAAGAATTGAGTTATTTATCCCAAGCATTCTTCTTATGGCTAGATCCAATCTCTGGTCCCTGCGGAACGGAAAAAGAATTTCACGTCTTCCTCGGGAAGGGTGATTGGAAATCCGATTGATTGCTGCTTTCCTCTCCAGACCGCCGGGAAAGCATGAAAAAAAAGGCTCGTGGTTACGATCCCGCCTTCACCCCAAAGAAAGGGCGATCTCGTAGTTCTTGGTCTGTGAAGATGCTTGTTAGGGTTGCTGGCTCCATTTTCCTGTTTGTTAGGTCTCCATTTTCCCTTGACGCCGGAACCAAACCTGTCTCGAGAGATAGCTGTCCATACACTGATACGTTATGTATTGATTCTCGAGAAGAGAGGAGTCCGTGTGGTCCCCCCCGGACCGCCCGGATCCCACGAGTGAATAGAAGTTAGATCTACATTGGAATCTCACCTGAATCGCCCCTCTATCCTCCTGAGGAGAATTTGGTTTCACTCCCGATTCGACACAGGAGAAGTACGCCTGCATGTGCCTTGGATGATCCCATCTCCGGGTCAGGCGCTGATGAGCACATTGACTTCCATGTGGCTGAGAGCCCTCACAGCCCGGCACAACGACGCCAAATTACAGGTGCGGCGCTTCTACCCACTGCGCTAATTCCCGTCTGTGGGCCTCCATGGTAATCCTGCTATGCCAAAAGCGAGAAAAACCCATCCCTCTCTTTTTCTTTTTACGTCCCCATGTCCGGCCTCACACGGAGGGACAATGGGACGTAAAAAGGGGATCCTCTCACTAACTTGTTCCGACCTAGTATAAATAAGCTCATGATCTTGGTCCTTACTTCACCGTCGAGAAACGAAGAAGACTCCATATCACGCTTACTCGACGTAGCTCGCTTCTTTTTGGGTTGACGCATTTTCACAAAATCCCCAACAGCATAAGCTTATCTCTCCCTGAAAAGGAGGTTGATTCCCGCACCTTTCAGTACTGCTAAACCTTGTTACGACTTCACGTCCATCACTAGCCCGCCTTCGGCATCCCCCTTCCTGCGTTAAGGTACCGACTTCGTGCATGGCCAGCTCCATAGTGTGAACCGGCGGGGTTGTACCAGGCCCGGGAACGAAATTCCCGCCGTATGCTGACCGGCGCTTACTCTAGCGATTCCGGGCGTCATGCAGGCTAGTTGCAGCCTGCAATCCGCACTGAGGAATCGGTTTTTTGGGGTTGCTCCCCCGCGGGATCGCGACCCTTGTGTCCCGGCCATTGTAGCACGTGTGTCGCCCCGGGCATAAGGGGGCATGAGGACTTGACGTCATCCCCACCTTCTCCGCTTATCACCCGGCTTCTGTTCACGGGTCCAAAACTCAATGGTTGCAACTAAACAGATGGTTTGCGCTCGTGCGGGACTTTTAACCCAACACCTTACGCACGACTGCACGACGCCCATGCACCACCCTGTGTCCGCGTTCCCGAAGGCCCCCTCTCTTCAAAGGATTCACCGCATTTCACGCCCTGTAATGTTCTTCGCTTTGCATGCGAATTAACCACATCTCCCACCCGCTGTGCGGCCCCCTCAATTCTTTGAGTTTCTTCTTGCTAACGGACCCCAGCGGGGGATACTAACCGCGTTAAGCTACAGCACTGCACGGGTCGATACGCACAGCCGCCTAGTATCCTCGTTTACGGCTAGGGACTCAACTGGGGTTCTAATCCCATGTTGCCTCCCCTAGCCTTTCGTCTCGCGTGTCAGTGTCGGCCCAGCATGAGTTGCGTTTCGCCTGTTGTGTTCTTTCCGATTCTCTAACGCATTCATCACCGCTCCACCGGAAATTCCGCCTATGCCCCTACCGTACCCGCTTGGTAGTTTTCCACCGCCTGTCCGGGTTGAGCCTGGATGTGAGCGGAACATTGAAAAGCCACCTCCAGACGCTTTACAGCCCAATCATTCCGGAAATACGCTTGCATCCTCTGTCCTTAACCGCGGCTGCTGGCACAGAGTTAGCCGAATCGCTTATTCCTCGATACCGTCATCTGTGTTATCTTCTCCGAGAAAAGAAGTTCACGACCCGTGGGCCTTCTACCTCACGCGGCATGCTCCGTTCATGCTTTCGCCCTTGCGGAAAGTCCCCACTCACTGCTGCCCGTCCCGTAAGCGTCTGGGCCGTGTCTCAGTCCCAGTGTTGCTGATCATCCCTCGGACCATCTACTGATCATCGCCTTGGTAATCTAATTACCGTCACCAAGCTATCTAATCAGACGCAAGCCCCTCCTCGGCGGATTCCTCCTTTTGCGCCTCAGCCTACGGGGTATTAGCCACCGTTTTTCCAGTTGTGTTGTTTTCCCCATCCAATGGCAGGTTCTTTACGCGTTACTCACCCGTCCGCCACTCTGGAACCCACTTCCACACGCCGACTTGCTGGGTTAAGCCATTCCGCCAGCGTTCATCCTGAGCCAGATCGGAACTCGCCCGAGATTCTATTGCATTACTTATAGCTTCCTTGTTTCTAAGACAAAGCTGCTTATCGGATTCTCTTTCATTCTAAGGCATAACTTGTTATACCGCGCTTCATATTACCTTGAGTTCTCTCCCAGCAACCCTATAGTCCATCCCTACCCTATCACGTCCAATCCCACACCTCTTATTCCATTCTCCGGTTCGATCACGGCGGGGGAAGCAAGTCAAAATAGAAAAACTTACATTGGTTTTATGGATAATCAGGCTCACTGATGACTTCCACCACGTCAAGGTGACACTCTACCGCGAGGTTATATCCCTTTTTTTCCCTGTCCCCATCGATAATAGAACTAACTATCCTAAGCAAGGTCGAAAACTCAACGCCAGATTCCTGAACACTGGAGCCGGCCTCTTTTTCGCCTATTATGGATAGTAAAATAATGGTATGAGAGTAAAATAATGGGAAAAATTGATTCAATGTCAACTGCTCCTATCGGAAATAGGATTTTGGACTCGGATCGATCGAGCCAATAGCACATGGTTTCATAAAGCCGTACGATTTGTCCCTATCTAAATCGAGCAGAGCAGTTTACATGACGAAGATTGTTCACATGTTCTATTCGTCTGGTAGGAGAAGACCCACTCGTATTGTTTAAAAAAGAGGGGAAGCAGAACCAAGTCAAGATGTGTATCGATCCCCCTTCTTCTTTGCGCCAAAGATCTTACCATTCCGAAGGACTTGGCTACATTTCTTTTCATTTCCATTCAGGTTCCTATTGTTTCCACACCTTTTTTTGAGACCCGAAACCATAACATGACAACTTCCTTTTCTTAGGCACATACAAGAAAAGTGATAACTGGTAACCCCACCATTAACTACTTACATTTTTCATTTATTAATTTCATAGTTTATAGAAATAGTATGTCATAGTTATGAATATTCTTTCATAGTATGAAATAAATGTCCGAGTCCTACCGAACAGAATTTGTAACTTCCTATCCTTGCCCACAGGCAAAGATTTACCTCTGGGGGACAGACTGATTCATTCGGTCGACAGTGAGGGTCACTCCATTGCTGCCATACTCATTGTAATTGAAGCGGTTGACCTCCTTGCTCCTCTCACGGTACACCCCTCTCCCGCGGAGCCCCCTTTCTTTCTCGCTCGGTCCACAGAGACAACATGTAGGACTGGTGCCACCCGTTCATCACGAAGAAAGGACTCACCGAACCGGGATCACTACCTATCTAAATAAATCCGAACCGGGATCACTAACTAATACTAATATAATATATAAAAAAAGACTGCTTTCTGTATCTTTCCCCCGGTTCCATTTCTACCGCGGGGCCTTACGCAATCGATCTATCCATATGGATATCCGTCAACACACATAGTAGTCATCGAAAGGATCTCGGACACTCACTAAAGCACCAAACCATTATCTTCAGAAAATGAATTCCTTTTGAAGAAGGGTGCATAACCGCATGGATAAGCTCACACTACACCGTCAATTTTGGATCCAATTCGTGATTTTCCTGGAGGTATCGGGAGTAATGGAATGTAATATATCGATTCATACACAAGAAGAAAAGGTCTCTATTTGATTCAAACGCTGGGGTAGGGCTAGATGAAGATGAAAAAACCGAAGATTTCACATAGTAACTTTTTTTGTTTTTTGATGAAAAATAAATCTTATTTTATTTCGTACCCTCGCTCGATGAGAACATGGGTCAGATTCTCCAGGATCCACAAACCCAGGGAAGTTAAGGAATGATGGAAGGGAATCAAAAGAAAGAAGGGAAGAAAAGCGAAATGATAGAATAAGCAAAAAAAAATAGTAGATATTCAAAATAAGTAGAAATAAAGATCCAAGCTTCCAAATGACAAATTCAACCGAAAGATCGTTCTGATTCTCGAAAAATAAGGGGCAAGGGATGATCGAGAAAGATTTCTTGTTCTATTTAATATCGTGATTTGATCCGCTATGTTTGGTAAAAAGACTAATCTTCCTCTTTTGATCATAATGGAAATTTTTTCAATTGAACATGAACACGTGCTGTGATGGTCTTGTTACTCTTCGGACGGAGTGAATAGGGGAGATTCTCGACGAAGAAAGGATCCAATACTTCGCAAGAATTGAATGCTGAGGAGGGAGCCGTTTAGGTGAAAATCTCATGTACGGTTGGTCGAGGGACAGTAAGGGTGACTTATCTGTCAATTTTCACTATCACGCCCCAACAACCAATCTGCCTTAAGTTAAGTTGCCAGAGTACGATTAACCTCTGGATTTTGAAATCACTGCGTATATACCTGGTATTGGCCAAATTTACAAGACATTTGTAGTATTAAGTAAGAGGAGGACGGTTTAAGGATTTACCCGGTGTGAGATATCACATTGTTCGGGAACCCTAGATGCTGTCGGAGTAAATGATCGTCGACAAGGGCTTTCTAGTGCTTGTAGATTCTTATCCAAGACTTGTACATTGGATGATCCAGTGAAATCGCTAGAAACATGTAATTGTATGCTAACCCATAACGAAGTTTCGTAAGGGGACTGGACAGCTACATAGACACAAGATCTTCTTTCTAAGAATTCGATGCGGAACTATATATGTCCAAGGTCCAATATTGAAATCATTTCAAGTTTTTCCCTTCCTTTTGTCCGTGTCCACAAACATTCGAAATACCTCGCTTTTTTTAGAACAGGTTCCGAGGCAATAGCAATGATTCGAAGCACTTCTTTTTACATTCACCTATTTCTGAGACTCCTCATAGGACTCGACGTGGATGATCATTTAAAATACATGATGTCCATCCAGCGGAAAAGTAGGGAAACGGAGACTCATTTAAGTGTAGATAAACATAATTCCATACTCGAGCTCATAGATACATATAGACTTCTGGTGGAAAGCCGTATTCGCTGAAAGTCGTTGTACCCCTTGGAGGGAGATCCTTCATCTCTTTCGTGAGACATCCCCCCATACAATATGGGGTCAAAAGCCAAATAAGTAAGCGTTTAGCCCTTATGAAAAAGAAAAACGAGTCTTGAACCTCTTTCCCACGCCCATGTCCACGTCGAGGTACTGCAGATAAAACTGCAAAATCCTATCCAATTATCGTAATCGATTAGTTTAACAGTTGGTAACCGTATTCTGAAACACGAAAAAATCTTGGCATTATCAAATTATCTATCGAGCATGAAAAGCTTCACAAAAGAACAGAACCAAATCCCTATCTGTTTTACCGTCAAGCAATTACGTGGCAGAACTCCCGAAATAGCAGTAAAAAAGCAGACGTGTAGCGGATCGACCCACTCAAAGTTCCTATTGAAATAGGACTACACAAGGAAACAGCATTGCCATTCGTTTGGTGATTAGGGGCACCCGAAAACTTCCGGTCGAAATTTGATTCTTCAATTTACTTTCCGAATTAGTAGATGCTTCCAAAGGGAGTGCGATGCCATAACTCAAAAAGTAAGATACTCATAGAATGGCAGAGGCACCATTATATCTTTTGCATCATTTCCCGTTAATCCATGACAGGATCTATATAGAACACATGGAGCCATACCTCTCGATCGAAAAGAATCAAATAGAACAGAAATCGGACGATATCGTTCCTCGAAACAAACCAAAAGAAAAAAGAAAGATGAAACATAACTCATGAATCAACTAAGCCCTCTCGTGGGCTTGCTTAAGAATATAAAGCGTAATCTTATGGAAATATCATGGAATAAGGGTTGATCCTATCATTGGGATTCCGTAATATCCCATTCCAAAAATAGAAGTTTCCGACAATTGGGACTTTTTCGGAGATTGGAGCAGTTCTAATTCAGTGATCGCATGTACAGAATTAAAACTATTCATTCTCGAGTCTACGAGAATCTTTATGAAGCTTTCATTTTGCTTCTCTCCTGGAAGTTTCATTTTCCCCATAATTTATCCTAATTTTTGGCCTCAGTTCTCTTCTGATGACTGATTCAACCTCTGATCAAAAGGATAGACCTTGTTCTTTTCGTCTCTTCAAACACTGTTTAGTATAAGCAGAACGGCCCTATTGTTCCGATGGAGAAAGAACCTATAATTAGCTTTTCGGGAATTTCCAAACGAACAAGTTTCAACGAAATCTTCAATTTCTTGTCTTATTTACTATTTTCAATCCTCTATGTATCTCTCTATCCGTAGGTATTTGAATGTAACAGAAAGGCTCTAACAGGTTTCTGTTCTCTATTCAACAGCTACTCAGACTCGAACATGTTTTATGGGTGGCTAACGATTTTAATATACTATCTTTGTTGCTTCCAGATGTTTCAGTTTATGTTCCTCCTATTCATCTCGGAGCATACCAAGACTAGATGTTCCTGCTTCGTAATATGTCTACTATGAAATATTTACTCATTGTGTGGTGGCACGCTCTTCTATTCTGTTTCATCTGGTTTCCTCTGGCTATATGTCTCTTGGGGGGGAGTCGATAGCTTCCAGACAATAGATGAATGGGCTTATTCAAGGACACAATGGATAACTCACACTCCCCAGGACTTTTCAATTGCGCTTATATCTCATCACTTGTAGGACTTGGGTTCAGCTTCACCATCCCCTTTTTCATCAATGGACTCCCTGACGTAATCGAAGGAGTGCGTTCGTTCGACAAATGCCTACCTCTAATATCTATCTCTGAGATATTTTGGAGTTTTTCTAAACTCATAGTACATGCGACCAGAGAAATGCTATCCCCCCACATCGGACCAAGACATAACCTTTTTACCCAACAGTTTTATATTGTGGATCCGTTTCTTGTTTCATATACAATTAAGGTGCGCAGGGTCCGGAACAACGAATCTCTTGATAGATAAACAGCCCATGTGCAGTTAGTTATTTACGGGTATTCCTACAACGTTCGGACTATGAGTATACAATGCTTGACATTTATGCGTGTAGATCTACATAGTTGGTTCTCCTCCTGCAATACTACGAGTGTAATAGGAGCATCCGTTGACAAAGGAGTCCCCGAAGATGATCATCTCATGGCATTGAAGACGGAATCAAATCAGATGGTTCTATTTTCTCAATCTTGCTGCATTGCTCCTCACGGACCAGGTCGCAAGGATGAAAAAGTCTCATTCCACACCACTGATGAAGGATCCTCGAAAAGTTAAGATTAGTAATCCCTGTTTTTTAGAAATCGAATGGATTCGGTCTTATACATACTGCGAGGAAGGTAATCAAAAAGGAAATACTATGAGTTTCTTCTTTCTTTTTATTCACTAGGACCGTGCGGTATGAAAGTCGCATCACGGTGGAATGAGAGAAAGAAGTGAGGATCTCTTTTCGACTCTTGACCTCTCCCACTCCAGTCGTTGCTTTTCTTCTGTTACTTTCGAAAGTAGCTGCTTCGCTTCAGCCGCGAATTTTCGATTCCTTTTATTCTCAGCAAACGAATGGCAGCTTCTTCTGGCAATCCTAGCGATTCTTAGCATGATATTGGGGAATCTCATTGCTATTACGCAAACAAGCATGAAACGTTGCTTGCATATTCGTCCCTCGTTCAATCGGATATGTATTATTGGAATAATTGTTGAACTCAAATCATGGATATGCAAGCATGATAACTTATATTCTAGTTCTATACTCCATTAATCTAGGAACTTTTGCTTTCATTGTTTATTTGGTCTCCGTACGTCCTGAAACATCGCGATTATGCAGTATTAGACCTAAAGATCCTTTTTTTGGCTCTCCTCTTCAGCCCTATTCCTCTTATCCCTAGGAGTCTTCCTCCACTAGGCGGTTTTTTCGAAAACTCCATCTAGTTGGTGTGGATGGCATCAGGCCTAGATTTCTTTGGTTCATAGGACTCTTACACGTTGTTTCTATCTACTATTTCTAAAATAATTCAGTTATTACTGACTGGCTCATCAGAATAAACCCCTACGTGAGATTACTAGAAGATCTCCTTTAATATCAAACACTTCCCATCGTTGAGTATGACTGTATGTGTGATAGCATCTACCTATACAGGAATTCAATGAACCCCCATGTCTGGCAATTGCTCAGCTACCCTCTTTTAAGCTTCTATGTCTTTCTTAGTTTCAGATCCCCTCTTACTAACTGAATAAAAGAATTAGTAGATCTGTTCCGCCCAAACCCAACTGGGAATGGGCTGGGGTTAATGCTTATAATCATGCCGGCATCGACTCGATCATCATATTATAAGTCATCCATACCGGACAGACGCGGAAAGGTTTATGTACATTCTTATTATGATGATGGTCATTCGAAGCGATGTAAATAGATACTATGGTTACATATGGAGCGCTACGGTCGTTTACATTTCTTTAGGATTAGGATAGCGTAATCGGACCTGCTTTTGCATATCTATCGGGTATTTGGTACCATATCACTTCTTTTTTTGGGCTTCTATTAATCGAGAAATGGTTTGATTGACATCTTTTTGAATATATAGTATCCTCCGATAATTCCAATCGAAGCAATTTTGATGTCTGACCCGGCCTATATGACCTTACCGATCGTAGAGATCCACACTCCACCCCTTTTGTCATATATTCCATATATCACATTAGATAGATATCATATTCAGGGAATAACGATTCACTTTCAAGATGCCTGATGTGAAATGGTAGACACGCGAGATCAAAATGCTCGTGCTACCAAGAGCGTGGAGTTCGAGTCTCTTCAAGGCTATATTGGAATGCTCATTTAATGAGCAATTCAATAACAAATTTCGGATCTATATGCAATATTATCTACCGAGTATCTTTATCTGTTTATCTAATAATGCCGGCAATCCCACGAGCGAGTCCGAGCTGTTGGAATTGGGGAAAGTTCGAGGTGATCACGAAATCCTTGGCGACCTCCTCATCTAATTATGGGATCCTTTTGGGAAATCGCCCGCCCCGCACCCACCCCCGAGTATCTGATTCAAGAGGAATCACACAAGGGTATATTGATAAAACCCTCTGTAAATAAATACCCACCCTACCCATAACCGCAATAAAGTCCTTAGTATGTCCGTTTTAGGGATTGGCGACTTACCCTTCAGTGACTTTGGCACTGACGTTCCCAAATGGTCGGTCGGGTGAATGAGATATAGACAGACGTCTGTTGGAGACAGCGTCTGTGGCATTCCGGCCTTCGTCCTCCTTTCATAGGGCTACCGAAGAGAATCCAGTACACTCTTGGTCGTGAATATCTGAATAGACTAACCGGCCCTCCGTGGATATCTTTGCTTCGGAACAAAAACAATAAATAGCTCGTCAACCGAATGTTTATCCATATGGGGGCTCTTCCATTGAGAAATCCCTCGACTGAGACGACGAGAAAGGTCTATCTCTTTTCTTAGTTATTCAGTTAACCAATGTTCGTTATTGGACAGATAGCACAAGCATTTTTCATCGGACATGCGATTTTATTTTGGCGATGGATTTACATGGTTTTCATTAATGGAAAGTGGTTTTGATGTAGTGAGTAATTCACTCTGGTTTTTCGCCGTTCAGATTCTTGTTTAGCAGTTTCAAGCATTCCTCCATAGTGTTTTTTTGATCTAAAATGTCAATTCTTTCCAGGTTTCAGCAGGAGCATATGGTTCCATGGAGCTAAGGTCCAATAGGGCATAAAATGTTCCACTACTCTACCCACCCGCCATCCTGCTCCACGTAATCCCTTTTCATGGCCACATATCTTTACGCTAAGGCAATGGGAAATCTTTCTCCTGTTACATGATCAACTGTTTCATTTCCTCCGAGAAAAGCCTCCCGTTTCTCAAATGTCTTTGTTATTTGATCCATACGTTCCGTTAGATTATACAGATGTGATAAATACGGATAACTCCTCGGATAGAGTTATTAGAAGGAAAGATCCATCTAAAATACAAGGGTCCTATCTGTCTTCTAAGCCATTCTCTTGCGAGAATCAACACGTTCGAAGACTTTCTCTTCGTCATTCTTGATGAACCAGCATTTATACCTAATGTACGAAGGTTTGGTTGGAAGTAATAACGCACCTTGGACACTCTTCATCTGCAAGAATTCTCGACGTGACAACACAGAGCAAGGGCTGATCTTTGAATTGAAAAAGAATATACCGCAGGGTCCCAAATGAATTGGCTTACCTCGACAAAAAGCCTTTTTCTTTGGCAACATCTCTCTCGTGTCTGGTACTTGCATGCTGTATTCCTCGGCAGAAGCTCCGAATCATGCTCTGAAGCTCATCCGCTCATGATAAAACGTCCGCATTCTGCCCCGAGGCCCGATGCAGACAAGTGGCTTTCATACCTCACATAGTTTGCCACACGGGCGCCTTATTCTAGTCAGCCCAAACTATGTGATTGTGAAGAAATCCCTCCTTTATCTGTTGCACTCGTCACGACTCTTCCGCTCTTCAAACCTCCGGTTCCGTATTGTGTCATACTAGACATCTCCCTGATCAACCATAAACAAGTTCGGTTTTTGCATCATATCGCACTGTTCGGACCGAAGAATAAGGTCCACTCGATTATTATCAAACTGACTGCATCTTTTTCTGTCCGTTGAGGGCCCACCATAGCGCCTTCTACTTCTACTATAGGCCATGAACTAGATCAAATCATTCTCAACGAATCTATAAAGATGTCCTATTTTTGTCAAGCAGGAATCACGTTTGAATACCAAAGATCTGGAGCACCGATCCGGCAGAACAACTCAAAAGAGAAGAAGTATCGTTAATTATTCTTCAATGGCGCGTTCCAAGTTCGAATACCATTTGTACAAAGAAATCCCCTTCTTATCTCTTCTCATAGAGATAGATATAGGATCTATGGGGCAATTACGTAGAAGGACATTTTGGGCAACAGCCGTCCTATCTGATAGAAAAGGATCCCATGATCCTGAAAACCGATCTTACCTGGATCCGCAACATCCCATTTTCTATGGAAGGGCTAATCTAATGTATTATTTTCTATAATTGATTTCTTCTGTGTACTACTAAATTGATAGGGCCTCATTGATAGTGCTACAATGATCTCGTACCTGGAAACCCATGTTATGGACCCCAATCCGTTGTAGGGCACCTTTTCCTTTTTCCAAGTGAAATCCCCCTGGTAATATGAAGATGAAAAGGTGCTTTCGTTGTTTGCGGAATAAGAAGCTTCTTATCTTAATGCATGTATTTAATTTTTCGGACTATTAGAGCGGGATCCACATTTTGGGAATATGATCGACGCCATAACAAGATATTCGAGTGGAACATCTTTCACAATCTCTGGAGTAGTTCTCTAATCGACCGAGGTAATTAATTCGCCTCATTCATATACATATCTGAATGTTGTGGAATCCTATTATGCAAAGGAGCCATTGCTTTTCTAATTCGAAATTGAAGGTGATACAAATCGGGTCTATTTTCGGCGTCATATACAATTACAGCTCCGTATCAGTCTCATCATATCGTCACGATCATCAATATGATATCTCACTATCATCAATATCGATATCGCGTCACTATCCGATCATCAAAATCGATATCATCAATTAAATAACTAGGCTGTCATCCGGAACCTGTTTTCGAAATCCCGTAATGACAGGAACATAGGTTTTGTCGCTAGGTAATTTGACCAATGATCGTCCGTTCTATAGCACCTATCACTAAAATACTCCCCTGAAGGGATAGGCTAAGCGGAGCAAAAGGTTCTTTCCCATTATGGAAATGAAAACTATAGCCCACACAGTTTGTGAATAAGTAATTGTCTGATATGAGCAACAAGGAATAATCCCTCTTTTCTTGCTAACAGGATCCATTGCACTCATAATTCCGTATATCTTTCAACTAAGTTGTAAGTAATTGTCCCGGTGTTCATCATTTGATAACCAGAGCATTCTTTACGATAAATGATCCCTATTATCAGACTCAATAGAATTGGATCACTCCTTTTTTCGTCGTTAAAGGTGGAGAACTGTACCAAGAATTCTCTTCTTCATCATCACTCGAATCACTGTTCGCGAACCCGATTCGATTTTTCATCAAGCAATCACCGTTCACCATTTTTCTTTTTCTATCATGATAGATCTCTTTACGTGTACGACTTAGATGTCTTGTATTTCTCGAAAAAGGTGATTCGATTGAGGATTGGTAGATACTTATGATATGATTGGGATTTATATGAAAAATCACTTATGAGATCGCTTGAGCTTGCTATTCAAATATTTCTTCCTAAACGTATTGATTGAACCCACAAGCGACCAATAGCATGTTGCCACCAAAAGCAAAAGGACCAAAACCCGTATTTCTTCCAAGAATCTCCTATTGTGTCAGAACACTAGAAAGAGATCTTTAACCTAAGAATTCAGTTCAGATGTCCGATACCCATCCAAGTTTCGCAACTCAATCATAGTAAGTGATGGAATCATCAAGATTTGATCTTTTCTACCTCTGTCTGTACTCACGAGAGCTTTGGGAAACACATAGAAGATGTATACGAACGAGATATCCAGCAAAAGGAAGAATAAAGATAATAGGAACTCCAACTCCGTCATTGTTGACTCATATGTGGTCCATCTCAATGGAACTGTTTACATCATTCGTTTTCGAGAATCATTTTCTTCGACAGAGAGATTTCTGGTAAACACTCCCTCGATCTCACTTATCCGAGTCCATTGTGGAAGAATCTTCTGAGGGAATTGGCCATGATTATCTTATCCATGCATAATATCAGAAAACTGGATACACTTTTAAAATTATACAAAATTTGTGACTGCTAAACTTAGTCTCGACAATGGGTCCCTGAAAAAGTATCTAAAAGGTGAAATTAGATATTTGCACGCGTCGAAGTAAGAGCCCATGCATATATGTTTGGACTGATTCCATTTTGTTTGGAACATATTCCTTTTGAGAGATTGCAAAAAGCACTATCTCGTTTAAAGGTTTCTATACATCTGCCTGTTTTCTCAACGCATTTTCTTTAGAGAAAGACTCCGTTGTTTTTTTCTTCCTCTTTCCTGATGGTAAATATTGCTCAGAAATGGCGTGTGAACAAAACCCATGTTTGAATTGAAACTGAGATACCGATGGCAAGGTTCTTCCCTTCTGAATCAGATAGATTCAATCCTGAAAGAGGCTGACCCTAAGTTCCTTCCAAATTGACTCTTATGTTTCTCTGTTAGAGGGTTGCAAGAATGCTGCGGCTCGCGAACTAGCTCTACGAACGAATGGGCTCGGATCGAATTGGAAACGGAAAGAATTTGTGCAAGTTTATACGTTTTGTCACCACTTGTGGTGGCAAATCTTTAGGTAGACTATGTTAAATACCTGTGACTCTTGGTGATAGTTCTCTCTCTCCACAAAATATGTTTTTTTTTTACGCGACGCCCGAAGAAAATATTTTTGTTGCGAATGAACAAGTAGTGAGGAATTGTCCATATGTAGACATAATTTTGTACGTTCTTTTCCACAAAAAAGGGAATCTTTTGTTCCAATAGACCATAAGTGATATTGGGATCATTCAGAATCGCAGTCGATTTGCTTTTAAAAGGAAGATATCAAGGAACTTCTATGAAATGTTTCACACTGGGATCAGCCATTGTCTCGATCATGGAATATCATTGAGAAATAGTGAATCCTTGTTATCAAAGGATTTCCTGCGATTATTCTAGTATCGAATGATTCAATCACTCCACTCTGGTATCTTTTTGAACAAAATGGTAATGTTGTTCTCCTTGATAAAGATTCCGGTCTTGGGCAGTATCATGATCATCCCATAAGAAGGTTTTCAATGTATTCAAATGAACGATTTGACACCTATTGATTCTAACACTGATTGCGGAGTTTGAATCATATCGGACCTTTCAATTCCCGATTGATCTCGGACCTATGAATGGATATGCCCGATACTCACAAGAAAGGGGAAGTGCTTGGAAAAAGGTAGTGACTTGACACAAGGGAAGTGACTTGGACAAAAGAAACGAAGTGACTTGGAGAAAATAAACGAGTGACTTAGCAAATTTTGTTTGTCGATAGCCTCGGCCCAATCAATCGATATGATTAATACGTAACCGATCGAACCTCTTGAAACGGTTCTTCTGTTCAGAAACGCAATGTTCCAAATGTTCCCTCGGAAATTCTTGCTCTCATTGGACCATTGTATCTATATCATCAGATCCCGATTCATGGGATCTCTCGTTCTGAGAAAAAAGAGATCAAACCATTTCTTTTCTGACTCTTTTTTTCAAATGCGATAATGTTGGTTTGATCGTATATTCATATGTTATATGAGCAGAGTATTCTTTCCTTTTGATCCCTTGGATTCCATATTCGAATTTGCGATCGGATTCTATTCATTAACAAGAATCGATTAGATACAATTCTTATGTCCCCATAGTTGCTATCTTTGATTTGAATCAGATTGTCGGATCAATCTATATTGATTGACTGCCTCCTTATGTTGTTGCTAGCAAATACCGCTGTTTTTAGTTTTGGATCTTCCGATCATTCCCGCAGTAGATCCGGACCGATTTTTTTCTGATCCTTCGATAAAAAGATTCATTCTCTTCATAAAAAGAGGAGGTAGAACCATAAAGATTTCTTTTTCGATTCATCTCTGGAGTTGAATACCTCATTCAAGAATTTTTTTTTGATCCAACCCGTAGGCAATCAATAGAAAAGGCAATCCCCTATGATACACCAGATCCGGCTCGGTTATTGATAGAGTGAATAGATCTGCCATTTCTTGAAATCTCTCTTCTGATTCAAAATCGTGGTGTAACTTGTATCCCCTTTTGTTCCGGTCATGGATAGATGAAATAAATCAAAAAATGGATTTTTGTTCAAGAATGAATCTTATTGAACTGCCCTATCCGGTTCCTCTTCGGAACCATATCACATCCCGGATCTGATGAAATAGGAATTGAGACGGTATTTTGTAAATACATAATTATCTTGAATATATCAACCATTTCTTTATTTTCCAATCGCCTGGAAGGGACAAAATACACATCTTGTTTTTTCTTCAAAAATTTCTGATCTCTATGGAGACCTCTCAATAGGATTCGAACCCAGATGAAGTTCTGACCATCTGTCAGAGAAAAAAGAACGAATTGATCTTGTAGGATTCCCAAGAAATTCTTCGATTCTTCCGGCAGCAGATGATTATCATCTGCTTCTCACGTTCCGTGAATAGCCGGGACATTGAGGAAGATCCGAAAAGGCTTTGGGGAATCGAAGTCTGATTCATCTCTGTTCGTTCGCTTTTGAAGAAAGAAGGCTCCCAAAGAATGATCTTCTTTTAGTTTGCTGAGTGTCCTGTTTTAGCGAATCATGTGGGAATATTCCTGAATCCTCATTTCTACTGGATCGAATGAGCTATGGCTTGATCAGAATATCCTTTCAAATGGCTAAATCCCTTACTTGGAACGAAATAGATCTTGTGGAATCAATATTGAATATTTGACAATACATTCCGTACCTTGCTAAAAAAAACCGATCCTTGTTTACCAACCACACATTGTCTACCAAATCAAATTCCTCTCTCGCTACGTTCCGCAAAATCCGATTCGGTGCTGATTCTTCCCCCAACTAACGAAGCGATCGTGGCGGAATTGCCACATATGAATTAACACAATTTTTCATAATGAAATACCCCACTTGGTTCTCTAGACTGGATTGAGGATGGTGTAAACATGCTCAATATAGAGTCATTTGAGTTGAATAGTTGCCATCAGCCTCCTTGTTGTTTGAAGAAACCCTCCCTTCCATTGGTCTTTTTTCACGAAAAGCAGACAATGAGATAACAACTCAGTCTTTTCCCTAAGATTTCGAATAGCTGTCCCAATTCCAAGTTCTTTATCTTTCGCTTCTTCCTCGAGAAAGACGTCAAACAATTCCCAATCTGGTCCTTGCGGATCGGCTCATGTCCGTATAGGATAAAAAAAAAACTCCAGATATTTCGCTATCTTTCTCTTGATGAGATCTTAATTCCAGCTACGGTTTCATTAGAATACTTACAACTAGAATCCCTCTTTTTTCCGATCCGGTTCCTCCACCACCGCGAACTCCGTTAGATTCATCCTGATCACTTTTTATTTTATTGGGAGGGAACCACGTACTCTCTTGCTGATCCATGAAACAACCTCTCATCAATCCTTTTTCCCTTTGGAATATACAGGAACGACAATCCACCTATTGAATATTGGAAGACCGAAAAGTTCTTTCCAATTGTCTCATTTCTGGTCCAATGGAATTCATAGGTAATAGGAAGAAGCTCCAATCAATAGGATGTTTTCTTTTTCGCCATCTTTTCGATTGTTAAGACGAATATAAGGACCGCTACTACAAGAGCACTAACCTTTATTACACCTTTGGATCATGAATATCGATTGGCTGTTGAACCCTCGATCCCGTGAAAGTATAGGTACTCCAAATTCGGGTGTCAAAAAGTTTCCATAAATG
The DNA here is from genome assembly GCA_004837865.1 of Musa balbisiana. Lineage (NCBI taxonomy): Eukaryota > Viridiplantae > Streptophyta > Magnoliopsida > Zingiberales > Musaceae > Musa > Musa balbisiana. The sequence goes on from PYDT01001637.1 coordinate 33,102, forward strand.
CTTCTTTTCTTGATGGAAAAAAATGTATTTGATCCACTAATCTAAGAATAGTGAGAAATTCTTGATCTCTCTCAATATCTCTCTCTTCGACGATTCCAGAATTTAATTGAATGTCGTCCCTAATCCCTCCTAAAGATTTTATTTTCAACTAAGGTTTTATTTCAATTGGATTTGGTTATTTATCTTTACGATATACTTATTTATACGATATACTTATTTACGATATACTTATTTATACGATATACTTATTTATACATTTACGATATACTTATTTATACGATATCTTATGGGGAATTATACGATATACTTATTTACGATATACTTATTTATACGATATACTTATTTATACGATATACTTATTTATACGATATACTTATTTATACATTTACGATATACTTATTTATACGATATACTTATTTATACGATATACTTATTTACGATATACTTTTTATTTATACGATATCTTATTTACGATATACTTATTTACGATATACTTATTTACGATATACTTATTTACGATATACTTATTTACGATATACTTATTTACGATATACGATGATCTCTGTTAGGCATCCATGGCTGATGGTTAAAGCTGCCCACTCATAATGGGCAAATCGTAGGTTCAATTCCGCGGGATGCACACCATGGAACGTTCAATAGTCTATTGATTGGCTCTGTATCAATGGACTCTCATCAATCCATACATACCGAATTGGTATGTTATATCATACCATAACATCTGAACGTAGCCAGAATTCTTATCGATACTGGAACTCATAGGGAAGAAACTTGATTTATGATGTATCAAATATGCATGGTGAGTGGTTACAGAAAAAAGTCTTCGGTTTCTTGGGGAACAATCAATATCTTCTAATGTTCGAATCAGGATCACTAGCATGAAATAAAGCATTGGGTCAACTCTTTCTTTGGTGTCAAGGTAATAGCGTATGAATAGTCATCGACTCCCGTGAAAGGGTAGAATATGGGGACCTATTATGGGACATACAATGCATTACAGACGTTGATCATTACGCTTCCAACCGGGATTATTCTATTCCACCTCTTATAATATCAAAAACTTAAAGAAAATACTTAATAACACCGCTATACCTTTTAGAAAAAACTTCTTACCCCGAGCACCGCAATGAGCCGTAAACTCAAGTGAAATCCAAGCCACGAATAATTTGATCTATGGACAGCATCGTTGTAGTAAAGGTCGTATGCAGGGGAAATCATTCCGCACGGCATAGAGGGGGAGGTCATAGCGTCCCTCTACCGAAAATCGATTTTCGACGGAATGAAAAAGACATATCTGGTAGAATCGTAACCATAGAATACGACCCTAATCGAAATGCATACATTTGTCTCATACACTATGGGATGTGAGAAGGAGATAATTTCATCCCAGAGGGGCTATAATTGGAGATACCATTGTTTCTGGTACAGAAGTTCCTATATCATGGGAAATGCCCTACCTTTGGTTAGTGCGGGTTTGAACATTGATTTACGTATTGGAAGTAACCAATTAGGTTTACGACGAAACCTAGAAATCGATCACTGATCCAATTTGAGTACCTCTACGGGATGGACCTCAACGAAAACTGTGAGTAACGGCAGCAAGTGATGAGTTCAGTAGTTCCTCATAGAACATTATTGACTTAGAGATATGGTTAATATCGGAGAAGACAAAATTGTTTGAAGCACGCACAGAACCGGAAGCGCCCCTTGTTCAAAGAGAGGAGGACGGTTATTCCATTTGAATTGGGGCAGAGGCGAATTGAAAGCTAAGCAGTGGTAAATGAAGACCCCCCGGGGAAAAAGAAGGAGATGTATCCTACGTTACCCGTAATATGTGGAAGTATCGACGTAATTTCATAGAGTCATTCGGTCTGAATGCTACATGAAGACATAAGCCAGATGACGGAACGGGGAGACCTAGGATGTGAAGATCATAAACTGAGTGATTCAGCAGATTTGGATTCCTATATATCCACTCATGTGGTACTTCATCATACGATTTATATAAGAATCCTTGTTCTAGATATCATCATAACATCTAGAAAGCCGTATGCTTTGGAAGAAGCTTGTACAGTTTGGGAAGGGGTTTTTATTGATAAAAAAGAAGAATCTACTTCAACCGATATGCCCTTAGGCACGGCCATACATAACATAGAAATCACACTTGGAAAAGGGGGGTTTTTTTTGGTGGACACTAGTAGAGCAGCAGGGCGGAGCGAAACTGATTGCAAAAGAGGGTAAATCGGCCACATTAAGATTCCCATCTGGGAGGTCCGTTTGATATCCACAACTGCTTAGCACCGTCGAGCAAGGGGGGGTAATTTTGGGGTGAACCAAAAAGTTTGGGTAGAGCCGGATCTAAGTGTTGGCTAGGTAAGCGTCCTGTAGTAAGAGGAGTAGTTTGAACCCTGTAGACCATCCCCATGGGGGCGGTGAGGGGATATCCCCAATCGGTAGAAAAAAACCCACAACCCCTTGGGGTTCCTGCGCTGGAAGGAAGAAGGGAAAAGGAAAAAATATAGTGATAGTTTTTTCTTCGTCGCCGTAAATAGGAATTTGAAATAGAATTTTTGAATTTGAAAAAATGTGATGGGCGCGGACTGGAATTGAACCCGCGCATGGTGGATTCACAATCCACTGCCTTGATCCACTTGGCTACATCCGCCCCCTTTTCTAGCTAAAGGATTTTATCTTTTTTCCATTTCATCATTATTGTATTTATTCTTACCTCCATACTTAACTTAGAACGAGATATGGGACATAGAATGCCATCTTTAAAATAAAAAAATGTCAAAAAAGATAATCACGTACATACACGTTCGCTACAAAAAACCGCTTTTGTAGCTAACCATTTACGTAAAAAATGGAAAAACTCAACATGAGGAGGAGACGAGAAATACTATAACGGTCTCGGGCATCTACCATTATACCCACAATGATTGGCATACAATCGCTATTCATAAGGGAAGGAACATTTACCTATTTCTATAACCTATCGTATGGTAGTCACAAATTGGGAGATTCGCGCCTACTTTTACTTTTGCGAGACAGCAAGCACGATAATAAATCTCGTCGTTAGTAATTAAAGTTCATTTTAATATTAAATAAAACATTTTAATATTAAATAAATAAAACAAATAATAAAACATTTTAATATTAAAGATGACAATATCAAATATAACTTAATATAAAAAAAATTGCAATTGAAAATAATTTTTTTTTGTGAAAAAAAAAATAAGTTCAACAAATAGCAATACCCCATTCTTGCTAAAGCAGAAATGGGGTATCTACTTTGTTTCAACGATTCGTATACACTAAGACAAAATCTTATCCATTTGTAGATGAAACTTCGACAGCAGCTAGTTCTAGAGGGAATTTGGGCATTACGTTTCATGCATTACTTCCATACCAAGGTTACACGGTTGATTATTCACCCAAGTGTTAATTACACGACCCTGACTGTCAACTACGATTGGTTGAAATGGACCCTTTAGGTTGAAAGCCTGGGGCTAAACATAAAGCAGAACCAGATACCATTACCAGTCCAAGCAGCCAAAAGATGGTTAAAGACGGATTTGTTGAAACTACCTATTGAAGATCATCGCCAAATAACCATTAGCAGCCTACGTATTATAAGTCTCTTCCTCTTGCCGAATCTGTACCTGCGTTAAGCATATTCGGTTCATGGTTTCCCTGATCAACTAGAGGTTACCAAGAACCATTCTAGCACTGAATAGGGAGCCGCCGATACACCATCTACCCCTAACATGTGAATGGATGCATAGGAGTTGTGTTCTGCCTGGATACAATCATAATGTTGAAAGACCAGATATCCTAAAGCATACCATCAGAGAACTGCCTGACCAATAGGGTAGATCCCAGAAAACAGCAGTAGCAGCGCAACGGCTGATATCACAGCAATCCAAGACGCTACCCAGCGGAAACTAAGTTCCCACTCACGACCCATGTCAACAAGCAAAAAAAACTAAAAAAAACACCAAGTAGAAGTGTAGAACAATAGCTCATAGGACACTTGTATAACCCTCAGCAACAGATCGGCTTCCCAATTGGGAAAAGTGTAAACCTAAAAAAAAAAAAAAAAAAAAAAAAAAAAAAATAGCGGGCAGACGTAGGAATACTAGCCCATAGATAATATGATTTCCATAACGAGAGAACCAGAAACAGGTTCACGAATACCATCATATCTACTGAGGCGCACATGAAGGCGATAATAAACACAGAAGTTGTCGTCATAAGTGGGATCATCAAAACACCGACCACCCCATGTCAAGACATTTCAGTGCTGGTTATCATTTGCAGAAACCGCCCCCTATGGCTTGTACTTTCGCGTCTCTCTAAAAGTGATCATGGTTATCTTGTTTATTGCAATTTTTAAGGACTCCCAAGCACCGTATTAACTATAACTAAAATGAGATAGATAATTAAGACTTGTTATTTAACAGTATAGCATGAATTATATTTCCAATGTCACCACTAGTCACAGAACCACAGATCCTATCTTATCATCTACTGCTACAACTACACCAAATATCTACTACTAAATACATAAATTGTAAATGAAATGAATTCAATTGTAAATGAGGGAATTAAAATAGAAAAGAAAGATTATTTTTCTATTTTCCGGATGGGTTTGCCCGGGACTCGAACCCGAACTATTCGGATGGAGTAGATAATTGTTCCTTGTACAATAGAGGAAAAATCCCTCCCCAAACCGTGCTTGCATTTTTCATTGCACACGACTTTCCCTAGTATACATATACAAAACATCCGAGAAAAAAGAAGAAAGTATAAAATTTTGGACTACTGCAGTTGATGCAAACACATACACTACTCAAATGACATTTCAGAATGAATTCGTGAATACTTTTTTCTCTTGATCTCTATATCTGCTTAGCTCATTTCTATTATATCTCTATTCTAGTGGTGTTTGTTTTATACAATTTTATTATAAATTATTTACCAGGTCATGATTACGGATAATATCCAAATACCAAATACGTTCCTATATGATCCATGTAAAATAAAAGAAGTTTTTGGGCGGAAGACAAAGAAATAACTTGTTCTTCTTCCGTAAAGACATTCTTCAATAATCCGAACTTAATCTTTGCCCCAAAAAACTGCGTCACTCGTATTTTATGGTTTAGGGCCAAAGTCTAGCACACGAACAAGTCGAAGTATATACTTCATTCGATACAAACTCTGTTTTGAGGATCCACTATGATAGTGAGAAAGATTTAACTAAGGCCAAATCCGATTAATAATTATCTCACAATCGATAAATCCGGTCCAACTCGGCTTACTAATAGGCTGCACGGATACGGTTACAAAATTTAGCTTTAGACACTGACGAACAAGAGAATAATTGGGACTATGGTATCAACTTTCTTAGTAAGAAACCACATTAGAAATGAATTCTCTAGCATTTGATCCTGACCGCCGAAGACTTTATTAGTCAACTTGAAAGAAAGATAACCCAGACAAATAGAACGAATAGTTTGTAATGGAGTTTATATGGATCCTGTACGGTTGAGCCAAAAATTAAAATAATATTGCCAGAAATTACAAATGGCATTTCATTTGTTCATCAGAAATGACGTTTCACCTGAACCCAGAATCGCGTTCCTTGCTATCGAACAGATGCGCGGGGGGCATGGAAGGATCATTGAAGAACCAATTAAAGTCTTTGAAAAAAATTTCGGCACACTACAAGTGTTCTATTTTTCCATAAAAATGTGTTCGTTCAGAGAAAGGCGCCAAAAGATGTTAATCGTAATAAGACCAGATGGTTGTACGAAGAGAAAACCTAATACAAATTCACATTCGATACATAAAATTATATAAGACCAAAATAGTTTGTATTTCTTTTGAAAAACATAAATAGATTCTTCTGAGTATGAGACTGATTCAAATTATTAATATTAGTTAGAGAAAGAAACGCAATAAATGCAAAGAGGAACATCCTGGATCCAGGATTGAAGGATTTGGACCAGGAGTTCCATATGGATGGGATGAGGTATTAGTATATCTGACAGATAATTTAAATGCGATAATTTATCCTCTAAAAAGGAAATATTGAATGAATAGATTGTAAATTATGAGATTTTGGTATTTTTTTTCTTCAAGGGAAGAACTAATTGCAACGAGAATGGAATTTCCACAATGACTGCAAAACCTTCTGATATCATCTGAGAAAAAAAATGGGAATAAAAATAATTGTTGTGTGCCCAACAATCGATTTTGGTTAAAATCCTTTTTTAACCCCGAATAAATCAAATAATTTTGTTGATACATTCGAATAATTAAGCGTTTCACAAGTACTGAACTAAATTTATTGCCATAACCCTCCCCCCAAATTAAACGGGTTCATAAAAATTGAACTATTTAAACCCTGATCATAAGCAAATACGTAAATATACTCCTGAAAAAGAATGGCTCTAGAAATTATTGTTGCCGATATCTATCTTTGTCTAATCTCCTTGTAATTCTTCCATTTACATTTCCACTTGAAGCAGGGGTAGGAGGCATTTATTGGTATCAATGATCATAGTGCAATATGGTCAAAACAGGGTATTTTTGTATTCTATTATGTATATAGAATACAATAGTAATAAAATATATACCCCGAAAAGGAAACAGGGAGGCCCAATCATAGATCTTTTTATTCTCTTTTTCTATCGAATTGTTTATATCTCGTTTTTATCTTCGTTATAATTACAAGAGGATAACAAACCCTTTATTTTTGCAACCCGATCGCTCTTTTTGACTTTGGAATTTATTCTCTTTTAATCAGTATACTGTTTCTTCTACACATCCGTTTCTAATCCATACTAAAGAATAGTTAGATCCTTAAAAAAAAAAAAAAGGAAAAAGAAGCAATGGTCCACCCCAGACGAACTCCCCTTTCCCGTATCACACTACTCTATTTTACGTCCTAATTTAGATCTGGTAATCGTTCAATTCAATTAAGACCATAGCTCGTTGTTTTGTTTTAACCAGAAATTGGAACCAGAGGCTGCTATCGCATTTATTCACTGCCCACTGTAAATGTGAATTGTTTTTGTCCCGTCCCTTCCAAAAATTTTTATTTTTGTAGCGACCCGTAAGGATAAACTAAAATAAAAGTTCCACTTTCATTTTATAATTTGTAATTTTTTAATAAAATAAGACAGTTATTTTTATTTTTATTACGACATGCTACTTTTTCCATTTCATTACCTTTGAGATCGTCGTGGTCTATAGACCCTACCATAGTCGGACGAATTTGTTGCTTCATCACATGTGAAAAGATCATAGTCGCACTTAAAAGCCGAGTACTCGTCCGTTGAGTTTAGCAACCCACTAAAATAAATAATGTATATGTAGATACGATCAAAATGAAAATAATTAAATTGACTGCACGACCCCAGCAAAACATTGACTATCATAAATAAAAAATATTATGATCAATTATACAAAATAAATAAAAAATGTTCAAAAATAATAAAAAATGTACCAGACATATTTAAAAACACCAGATTCTTAAAAAGAGATGCTAAAATTGCTTCCTTCTGACCAGACCCCCCCAGTTTTTTATCAATGTTTATTTTTGTTAAGTTAAATTCCAAAATACGTCTATTCTGACCAGTTAAACCCAACAATGCAAACCCTTATTTGAGTAAAAGTGAAGTGAAAACCCAATATGGGTCGGATTAAAGAGATTTAGTTATCTATAATCAATTATATTTGTTCGATACACCATTGTCAATATGATGCCCAATGTTGAGAAAAAAATAACAAATAAAGTAAATAAATACGATTTGTATTGGGTTGGCACAACATAATAAGAAATTGATGGAAAAAAATAAGGAAAAGATAAAATGAAAAATTCGGGTTTATTCAATCAATAGAGGTACAATAAGCAAGATTAATACCTGTTTGTGGTGGATTCCTATAACAAGAAAACAGTAATTTAAGTAGGAATGAGAGCAAGAAAAGGCGGGGGGGGGAAAAATTTTAGGGTAAAAAATTGTAGTAAAAACAGTATACAAAGATAGATTTTATATTAATCATCTCCCCCTTTTTATGAAGTTCTTTTTTTTCTTTTAATAAACTCGAAGTTTTTTCTTAAAAAATTCGGCCTTACTTTAAATTCAGAACAGGTCATGTAGGTTGAGCGCCTTTTCAAGGAAATATAGAACGGGAAACGTTTTTTTAATAAGTTGATCTTATCGGATCATAAAAACCAACTTTCGAAAATCTCTCCTCTCTTCGGGATGAACATCAATTGCAACGATTCGATAGATGGCTCATTGGGATAGATGTACTAAACAATCCCCCCCCAGAAAGTCTAGGAGGTTTTTCTCCTCATACGGCTCGGCTCGAGAAAAATTATTTTAATGTCGGTATATCTTTCGCTATATAATATCCATAGTAAACACAAATAATGACTCAAAAATCTAGTCTAATTCATTATTATTATTTTGTTCTTCCTAAACCAAAAAAAAAAAAAAGAAATAATCGTACTATATACTCAAGTGGGTAATTCTGAAAGAATTCGAAGGGAATCCTTAGACATTATCTGAGGCCCTGCTCTCTAACTCTTTGTTTGTTCCTCTCGAATCTATTTTTATTCTGATGTCTGGATCCACTTTTTGAGACCAATTGAAAATAGTGTTTCCTTGTTTACGGAATCCTTTTATCTTTGCTGTTGTAAAATCATTGGGTTTGACATTACTTCGGTGATCTTGAATCATTGCAAAGGGCAGCAACCAACCTTTGTTTTTTTTATTTCTTCTATAGAAATAGAATACCTTCGAAATAGAATACGAAGAATTGATTCCTCTGTGATCACTTTTTTGATCGAAAAGTTTTACAATTCCCCGATTATTGGTAGATTTTAAGGATATACTACAAAAGTTGGTATAAATGATTGATGATTGCATACCCTAGATTCTTCCCCTTGATAAGAATCAATCCTTTCGCTCGGCGCCATCATGTTAATATAAAACTAAGGAAAAATTAGGAGTCCTAATGGAACAGACCAAAATATGTCGAGCCAGATCCTCTTCATTTCTATAGAAAAAACAAAAAAAAATGGTGGCATGGGGAATGTCAAATCCACAGTGGATCATGGTCCTCAAGTCGCCACGTTGCTTTCTACCAATCGTTCAAACGAAGTTTCAGTTTTACCAGAACATCCTCTATTTAGAATCAATTTAATTTCAAACCGCCAATGGAATGAGTTAATATGTAATCATGAATAGTCATTGGCTCCGATGGAGAACAACGGAACTACTATCGTCTATACTTTATACCTAGGATAGATAAGTATTGTATTTATACGGAAGAGAAAGAATCAGCAGGGATCAATTTCTTTTACTCGTATGCGATCATATGAATGCAAACGTTATTTCTAAGAAAAGATGCTTGCTTAAGACCTTATTACTTTACAATCTCCAATAGATGTTCGGGCGAGCAATCATGAAATGCAGAAATCTATTTTTCTGAACCAAAAACAAAAAATTAAACCTCAAATCCATTTAACTGGAACATATCTTCCACATCCCGCAGAAAAAAAATCAATTATTAGTCAAATAACGTTCCACATGACACAAAACAAAACAAAGGTACGTAAGGTTCTAGTACTATGATTTCTCATATTTCTTCGAGTACCAACCAAAGAGGTCCTCCCAAAAAATGTTTTAAAAATTCCGACTTCAGCATCAGGACGGAACTACTGTTTTCTAGTCATGACTAAACTGGATCTCTAATTCAATCACCAAGTCGACGCAATCACAATGATGAGCTAAAATTTTTAGCAGATATTCATTCCCTAAGGAGACCTAAATTGTACCATGTTCAATTGAATATCAATGGTTTTCTTTAACAAAGAAGTAAAGGGATTTAAGAAGCCATTCTAAGAATCATTCTAAGAATTCAGGAACAAAAAGGAAAAAGGTTTGTTCTATTTAAGATTTTTCCGTTATGTGATACATGTGATACCATCTTTGTTTCTGATGGAAACGATCTGGGAGGAAGGATTCGAGACCTCCGAATAACGGGACCAAAACCCGCTGACTTGACCGCCTTGGCAAAACGACCCATTTTTCCTGTTTGGCATAGTCAAGACATTATTAGTATTAGTTTCGTCAATCCCCAACCCCCCCCCCCCACCAAAAAAGAAAAAATACATAATACATAATAAAACATATGGGATATTTTGTTTGTTGCTAGGATTAACACATGTGATTAGATAATAGAATCAAAAAAATTAATTCACATTAAATAGAATTCAATTAAGATAATGTATGAAAGTAGAATTCCTTGTTTTCTTGAGAATGGAAGGAGGATTTTTGATTGGGAGAGTTCTTTTAAAAAAAAAGAAGGTTTTTTGACTTGCCCTTTTTCATTGTCCCTTATAAAAAGTAACTCAATCAAAATAAAATTACATCTACAAGAACGAAAGTTTGTTAGGTTAATATCTTTAGTAATCGTATCTGTCTTAATCTGTCTTTATTCGAATAGTTTTTCTTTTGCCAAATGGCCTGAAATTACGCCGGTTTCATCCAATCGTAGATGTATGCCTGGCCATACCGCCTCTTTTTTCTCTTAGCCTTTGTTGCAAGCTGCTGTAGTTTTCGCTAAAAGCCTTAATATGTTGCCAAATCCATTCATGATTATTCGACAAAAAAAAATTATAAAAAGGCTAAGATACGGGCTAAGTCTTACATAGAATTTAAACCCTCGATTCAAAAATGGAAATTCTTGTTATATTGAGTACACCGCGGAGGATTTGCGCAGTTTATTTACGTTCTGACCTTTCGGTGGTAAGAGTTATTAGTTCTAGGTCCCTACAAAACTAAAGTGTCGATTATGACAAGAAAATTTTGTGAGGAAGGAAGCAACAATCTATTAAAAAGCAATTCAGTAAAGTGACTTTCTTTTTCTTTTCAAATCAAAAACTTAATTTTGGGGGGTATGATGTCAAATCAAACAAAATAGTATATGGTGATAAAAAACGAAAAAAGAGGTATCTATTCCCTTTTTTAAAATGATTTATCTTGGAGATGTGTAATGCGTACTCTCAATCTTTGTTTACACAGTCGTGAATATTCTTTGTTCTTGCTCACTTCGGATTCTATCTAATGACCGGACGGAAATCCTGGAACGTGAGGGAATAAAAAAATTTTTGAGTTTCTTTGTTTCTATTTTTTCTTATTATTTTACTTACCATATATACTTTACCTATAAAAAATAAAGAATCATAATTCCTTCGAATCGAAAGTATCAAGTAATAAGAGCGGGCGGAGAGAGAGGGATGACCCTCTGTACGAATAACTGTACAACGGATTAGCAATCCGCCGCTTTAGTACCACTCAGCCATCTCTCCAATTCAATAAAATGAAATTTTCAATAAAATTTCAAGTGAAATTGAATTAACTATTTCAATGAAAATGCAAGTAGAGAAAACAAACGAAATAATAAAAAAGAAAAAATTTTTTCTTAAGATATTAATTATTAAGTTTAGAACGACATAAGAAATATTTTATTAAGCACAAAGATGATTAAAACCTGTTTATTTAAAAGATATTAAAAAAGATATGAAAACATTTTATAAAAAGATAGTAACATTATAGAAAAGATATTAAACATTATAATTAGAAACGTATCATTTAGAATATGAACATTCTATTAAAATTTACACTTAGGATAGATTTCATCTAATTCTAAAATAGATTCATTACAGATGAAACTTTAAAAAAATAAAAAGTGAATAATAAAAATTTTAAAATAATTAAAAATGTAAATTATTAATAAATTCTAATCTAAATTTAAAGGGGTTGAAAGAATGAATTTTATTTCAATTAAAGGAAAGAAAAAAACAAATAAGGTTTTTTTTTTATGTACTTAAAAAATTCTTAAATATATATTTAAATATTATATATATTTAACTATTATAATATATATTATAATTCAGAATAGGTATAATTAAGTAATTATAAATATATTTTAAGTATATTTTAAGTAATTATATAATTATATTTATATTAGTTAATATTTATATTAAGTTATTTACTATTAAGTTAATTTAGGGAATTGAATTTTAGTTTTTATGTAATTTAATTTAAGGTTCATGTAAGTAAAGTTAAGAGTAGTCAAGACCGAATTGATCAAGAATTCATTTAGATAAGATTCGAACAGGTATCTCAATAGAAGAAAACCTTACTTCTTCATTGAGTACGCAAGGTTTTATTCTCCCTGGCCTGGTCCTAGTTAAGTAGGCAGGGCCAGTTACTCTTTTTTGTCCAGCTATCAATGACCATAAACGACCGAGAATGCCAGCAATTCAGCAAAGGAAAAAGTATAAGTATAACTTGTATACGTTTTTTTAATGTGATATGTTATTTAGAAAAGTTGTGCTATTAGCCTTTTAATATACCTGGCTGCGCGGACTAATATGTGTCAACGTATAATTGAATGCTATCTTGATTGAGTCTCACTCCCTTGTTAGACAAATAGTCCAGTCATATACAATAATGTATATGTAGCGGGTATAGTTTAGTGTGTAAAAAGTGTGATTCGTTCTATTAAAACTTAAAAAGTTAGGGAGTCTTCGGTTTTTGCATATCTCGACAAAAAACTTTATTCTTAAAAGGGTTTAATCCTTTACCTCTAAATAGCCTATTGAGGAAGAATCAATACATTTCACGATTGATCCAACGTCAATTTAGCAATTCTATTTCGAATTGAATAAGGAAAATTGGATTAGTATATGGAGTAGGAAACCATAATTTTTTTTGAATGGATCCATTATCCAAGCGAATGAGTATAAAAGGATCTATGGATGAAGATACAAAAGTTTATTTCAACGTAACTAGATCTTCAATTTGGTGTTGTCAAAGGGAAAAATTGAAGCAAACAAGCTAGAAAAGGTGGTTTTTGGTTACTAGAACCATCAGCATATGTTTCAGCTCGGTGGGAAACCAAATTCTTTTCCTCGGATCCTGCGAGCGAAATAGGGAACGAAGTACCTAGGACTAGACCGGATTTGGTATAATCCCTGCCTCTAGGGATCATATAGTAAGCGAGTAGTTTGGCTACATCAGACAGAAAGGCTGACAAGATGTGTTGGATTAATTTTCTCTAGGAATACATCAATTTCCATAAAGAGCCGAATTGAAATCAAAATTCACGTTCGGTTTGAATAGAGACGTTAAAGGATCAAGCAACCGGCGGACTATAACCCTCTAGCGTCCAAGCTAACGATGCGGGTGCGATTCCGCTACGCTCTAATTTCTTTCTCTATATTTTTCTTATGGATATACTGTATTGATGTATATACAACATGCACCATCATTAGATATGCATTCTTTTTATTCCCTAAATATTTTCGTGTAATTTTATTTGTATCCGAACAAACGAAGTAAGAATACAAAAAAATAAAATAGGAATGAAAAGCGTCCAGTCTAATGGATAGGACAGAGTCTTCTAAACTTTGGTATAGGTTCAAATACTAGGGAGGCACATTTATTTCCATCTATTGCTAAAATGGCTAGACCAAGAAACCCTTTTGAATCATCGAATCAGACCTATTTCTCAATGATTCTTGTACTAAGAATAGAATATACCAAGAATAGAATAAAATGTAAAAATGTAGTTTGTTCCTGAAGTAAAAACAGTGCGATCTGTTCGTGAATAGCTTCTTTCAAAAGAAATCGAATCCTCGGTAATGTCTTGGTAGAAAGATATAATTTCTTGGATTTAGGTAGTGTTTTTTAAGTAGCTAAGAACTGATGGAAATTTCTTTACCTGTCCAATTTCTCGCGGACAAGATATCCATTCGCTCCGGTATAAATAGTAGCGATATGTTCTTCCACTGCGAGAGGGTCTGATTGGGATTGTTTACAGCAACTCGCGTAATCGTGAACTCTTGCAATTGATTATATCGTAGTTAGATAATAAGTTGAGTGTACGGATGTGAGGGAATTCCACTAAACTCAATAGGGGTTCAACTGGGCCCCGTACCAAGGCTGACTTGGGGTCGGTGAATAGCCATTTAGCACTTGAAGTCACCGTTGGCGGTGGCACCACTTAGGACCTCAACTCCTAGATGGTTTGGGGTGGTGTACCGCCCAGAAGGTAGTGGTACTGTCGACAATAAGTTGCAAAGCCGTGGTATCGCCCCCAAACTAAGCGGTGCTAACCACCCTTAGTGTCAATATGTGGCGATGTGGTATCACCCAATTAATGGACGAGGGGTGGTACTGCCAGAAGTACCCGAAAATCCAAGGATGTGAACATTTTTGGTCCAATTCTGAAAAATACATGGGGGCCAAATAAATACCACCTTTTTTCTTGTATGAAAAGGCATAAAAGTGGGATATATCTTGAAGTCTTTGGGTATTAAAAGTGTTGAAAAGGCTAAGAGTCCCCTCCTACCTTTCTAGTCTGTAATCATCAAGAGAGGTGGGAGGCTTGTAAGAGTTGTCTCATAAAACTTGTTGAAACGAGGAAATGCTGCAACAAGAGGGTGGTTGGTATTTGCCATTGAAGGAAGATTTATAATGGATTGCCTAGTGACTCGACAGAGGAGAGGAAGAGGAAGTGGCAGGTAGGGTCAACGACGAAACACTGTAAATTCGGTGTGTAATTTCCATACTGATTTTTATTATATAGTATTTTCTAAGTAATTGCTCGTTATTCTATAAAGTAAAGCACTTTCCAAAATTAGGTTGGGCCAAAGAACGATATCTTACAAACCGATATTTTTTTCCATTGCACTAATTCACGCCCCCTTTTATTGTCACTCCTTGGATCTAACAATGGTATTCAAAGCTAGTGATTCTCAATTTAGTTTCAAACCCAAGC
>PYDT01000913.1:0-47973 GCA_004837865.1 Musa balbisiana
AGGTAAAAAGGGGACTTGAATGTGGGGGGCTGTTCTCATTTTACCCGACGGATTCGAATTAAGCCCCCTTGATCGTATTTCTCCTGAGAGTTGAAAGAAAAGATAGGAAATCTGCTTGTCAGAGTTATCGTCCAATAAAAGACATATTATTGTGATTAGGTCCTTCCGTCAGAAATATAGTTGAAATTCGTCTGTCCCATTCTTTCCCCGACCTGCTACGAAGGAAAGACGTCACTTCTTAACCATATCCCATATACGTAGGGTGGGAACAGAGGAGGGCGTCAGAAGGTATCCTCGATGGTAGTAGCAAAAGTATAACATACAGTCTATAATGCTACATCAGCAGGTATAGTTAAGCCGAAGGTAGTACGTAAAGAAAAAGGGGGATATGAAATAAAACATAGTTGAGCATCGGATGGACATCCCAAAACGTGGTTGATATTATACCTCCAGGAACCAGAAACTTCTTGTTTCAAGAGGGTTGTGAACCATACAAGCTTGAATCAACCATAAACAAGCAATCACAACTGTGGGCAGCGGTGGGCGTGGCTCTTTCTCCTCTCTTGCTCCGATGAAGGCGTCCAGAGGGGGGAGCAGGCTTTGGTTAAGGGAGAGTGCACAACAGGAAATAGTGCTTCAAGACCCATTACGGGTCAAAGGTCTTTTGTTCTCTGGCATCTGTTATTTTGGCCAAGTTTTTTGGTTCTAACAACAGAAACAGTTTTGAAAAAGGTTTCAATTGTACGAAAGGAATTTCTAGGTTTGCAGAAGATTCATTAACATCAATGTTGGTTAAAAAAGCGCCGAATTTTTTGTGATCCATACAATTAGTATTGATCAAAAAATCTGTAAACCTTTTTGGTTGCTTTGTTTATACTTTTTTTTCGTTTTGCGGGATGTCTGGAAGTCATTACTGTATCCATTTTAGTACTAGGACAATGACATACAAAGAAAGAGAATACAGAGCAAGGATGGAAAAAGAAAGAAAGAAATCCTTGTAGGAGGGTAATAGTCTTACGAGTTCTATTCGACACAAGAAAAGGGCGGAAAATCCTTTTTCTTGTGTCGTTCTTATTCGAAATAATAATTATTTTCTCTGTTCGTCAAGATTACATTCCTTCTTTCCGGGTCCACAGAACTCTTTGGTTAGATTCGAGGAAGTTGTGGACAAACCAAAAAGAGAGGAAAGGATTAGGGGGCAAATTGATTGACAAATTAGAACTTCTTCAATAACGTAAACTTTAAAACTTAGGAGATTATCAACGAGAAACAATTATTCAAACAAATTATATTATATTATAGGTGTTATAGGAGTAAGTTCTATTAGTAGTGTATTATGGAAATGATTATTAGTTTGTATAGAAAGAGTTGCAGGATGTCTCAGGCGTAGAAAACAATCTATATAATATTGTATTATCAGAAAAATCCATGCATTACTCTTTCGCTGTTTCTTCATAAGAGTTAATAATTATGGAGGAAAGAAGAACAGAGACTATGAACAATCAATAGATTCCATTCTTCAAAAAACATTAGTAAAGAAACAAAAGAAATAGATTGGTTAAACATCAGAGAAAAGGATCCGTTTTGTCATTTACATTTCTAAGACTATATATTTTGATTATGTTGCTGGCCAATGTATGTTATGGAAATAGATTCAAAATATTCCTACTCCTAAAGAGTAAGAACAAGAACTTCAACGCGGACCTTACCCTCCTTTGTTATTAGAGCGATAAGGTCCCGTGGTTCTTTCTACTCTTCATGTTAACAATCCGGTTATCCGATTACTAGAGAGATGAAACCAACCCGAATATGAAACCGTAAAAGAAAACACTATTAAACGATCACAGGAATACCAAGGTACAGTAAAAACCAGCCAAAGAGGAATCCTTCAAGTAGTATCGGCCATTCCACTACTTCCTCCACCATTTTCTCCAATGGCATGCTAGAGACAAAAACAGTCATGCGTAAGTATGAGAGGGTATCGTTCCGAATGGTAAGAGAATCCTACTATTCTCTTTCTTTACTTTCAATTGAAGAAAGACAATAATTGGGAAAAAAAAAGCAAGTACAAAAAATTAGTAATAAACCCCAGTATAGAATGGTCGATCAATTCAACATTTTGTTCATTTCGGGTTTTGATTGGGTCATAGCTATATAATTAAATTAGGTTAGCGTGGAATGAACCTGCATGCTGATATTGACCCCACAAAAAAAGAAACGGTAGGTACGCTAGTACGTGAAAAAGCCACCATCGCACTGTAAAAATTGGGATTAGGTTCGATCTATGGTCAGGGGGGGCATCTAAAAGGATTTACTAAATTTTTTTTTTCATCAAGTGTCCAAAGAATTTCAAAACGGGCCCCGGTTATCAAGGAAGACCTTGTCGGCGCTCTGTGTGAACTACCGTTTGGCGAGGACTTCCACACACGTCGTAAGAAACCCGTACGGACGAATAACCAACCCCGCAATGAATAGAGAAGGTATAGTAGTAATGCTATGAATGACCAGTAGCGAAATATGGTAATAATATCAGCAAAAGAACGTTCTCCCGTGCTTCCAGACAGTCTGAGCTCCACAATTTTTGTACATTCAAAAAAGGGGACATCGATTCCTGAAAGATGGGATCAGTAAATGGAAAACTACTGAATTGCATCTTTGTGAGACGTCAATTTTGTACCAAGGTTTATTTCAAGTTACCGAAGCCGGTAGATATCCTTCCTCTGGCACAGCCCAACGCAGTATCGGATCGGTAACGAAGATAATAAATTCTTTCTTCTTGTTTTTGTTCCTTGTTCTAGGCCGGAACATCTGTATCAATAGATCAATAGGAAAATTACGCAAATTCTTATAAGATGTCCCATTATGGATTCGTAATAGAAAGTAAAGATCTTGGAAAAGAGTCGATGAACGCTGGTTTCTAATAATTTATGAAGCATTATTAGAATATTCAACTTATGGAAAAATATTATAAATATTCACACAATTCAATTATATGTAATGCGAAATCTATAATAAACCCATTTGGGGTTTAAAAGTTTTTTTGTTCAAATCTTTTTATTCTCAAGTAATTGGTTGGTCGTATAATACAATAATAAAGCTACTGGTTAATACAAAATACAATAGTATATACTATATTAGTGAAAAGAAACAGGGGAAAATACTATATTAGTTGAAAGAAACACGAACCCAGTTGGAACAATCCATATTCGTGATGCACCGTTATTGTATTAGTCCAAAACAAAGGTTCTTTCTTGAACAAACTAGAAGTAGGCCCTCCAAATGGAAAGCAGATATAGAATCTAAAAGGATTAATAAGTTGTCGGTCTTTGGAATCGATGTTGGACCTGGAAAAAAAAGAAATAAAAATATAAAAATTAAAAATAAAGTAAGGTTGTATTTTGTTCGATAGATCGTGGGACCACCTTTTTCTTGCATCGCAATATATGTTATGGGCAATTAAGCAACCTATGACTGTTACTGAGTCCAATGCGTAAAAAAATAAAAGGTAAATAGTATCAGGCCGCTTTCGTCCCAAAAAAAGATAGATCCTATTGAAATAGAAAGGAAATGATTGAACATGGAATTCAAATCCACTTCTTTTCATTCCCAAAATCCTTAAATTACTTATATTTATTAAGATTTAATTTTTTTAATATTAATTATATTTAAGTATAAGTCTATAAGTAATTTAGTTTGAATGAGTTACACGGCACAGTTCTTATTACTAGTATTTAATTATTACTTATATTTTACTTCTTACTATTACTTTATTCCTCACAAATCACAATGATCTGTTGATTCCGAATTCATAGGATCGGTCATGTCACAGCGATGAATCGCATTTTCTACCATATGTCACTCTTAGTGAGCGTAATCTTAAGGACTGATGGATCCAGAATTTTCAATTGGAGGGACTAAAACTAATTCTGTCAATTGATTTTTTCTTGCCGTCGTATTTCTTGTAAAAATGAACTTAGGTAATTGTTTTCTCAACTCTGTAGCAAAAGAACAATTCTCATTAGCTCTTTCCGCTTACTATAACTAGTATTTCGCGTTTTTCTACTGGCGGCTTTAACTATAACCTCAGCTCTATTCATTGTTTGAACAAGATACGACTATTGAAATGAATTGAATGAAACAAATTGATTAAAAACGAATATTTCTCGAGATTCCGGGGGTATTCTATGTTCTTTCGCCATCAATTGCCAATGCTTGGTCATTGAGATTCACGGAATAATAGATTTAATATTTAGGGATAGATCTTACTTTCTTTTTATCCCCTTAAACAAACCGAAAGATTGAAGTTTTTCTAGTTGGAAGTCGTCTTAGGTTAATTTCCTATTACTTTAGCAGGTTATTCGTAAACCGCATATTAACAATATAGCAAGTGGTGATCAGTTGGACCTTTGATTGAGTAAGATTTATTCTTTTTTTGACTTGACCTCATGCAAGGAAAGGGGTCCCAATTCAGGTTTTCAAGTTACAATTCAACTTTTGGTTTTGTTTAAATATTTTATTGTGATTCGACATCAAATAAAACCGAATCACCCGCTTCTGTAGGTTTGAACCTCGACAGTTCGGGTTTTGGAAACCCGCTTCTACCGAAACGAACTAAGAGGCGCTTTCTTACCTTATGACAGGAGATACGACATGGAATGTAAAGAAAAGAATTTTTTCTACCCCCAATTACGTCTGCATTAACTATAGTATGCAGACCAGAAGATTATGTTCCAATTTTAACGATCCAAGAATACTAGTACTGCCAATGGGAGAAGTAATAGGTAGGGATGCAGGATTTGAACCCGTGAAATTTTGTACCAAACAAACGCGCCTACCAAGCTGCGCTACATCACTTTTCAAAAATTGTTGTACAGTTTCATTGGTACAAAATCCCTGTTCGTGTTTTCCATATCGTATTTTCTACTCATCTATATACAAGTTCGTGTCATTTCTTCTTTTTGGTTTTTTTGGTTAATATTAATAAAAGGAATTATATAATCTGAACCCAAGGTTTATAAAAAAGTTAATATTCCGTAATGCTCAGAACAAGGATTAGATTTTTTTTTCCTTTTAACAAAAAAAAGAAAACAAAATCTATTGCTTATGGTACATATCTATTTTAGTTAGGGGAATCCTGTTTGTTAGGAATTCTGTGTAAAAAAAATAACAACGATCTTGAACTACAGCATCTGACCCATTATGTATACAATTCGATATAGAAGGAGGATTTTCCATGCGAAGATATAAAACATATCTCTCCGTGGGCACGTGCTAAGTACTCTATGGTTTGGGTCTTAGCAGGTATTGATAGAAATTACTCGGTTATTTCAGGAGCCTTTCATTCCCCTTTTTTAATTCTAGTATTGATTGTATGCGAAAGAAAATGAATAAAATTAGAGAGATCCAATTCCACGTGACTAAAAATTTCAATTTCGCACCATTTTTTCAGTTCGTTAGGATAGGAAAGGAAAGAAAAAAAGTGTATGAAACCTCAGCACAAAATGTGGTAGATCGAAGATAGAATTTTGGAGAACCAGAGAAAGAAAATGGGGATCAGTCTACGGCGAGTCCACGAAATCTAGCATAGAAAGAAGATATTTAACTAAATACTAATAAAAAAAATATAATAACATATTGAGATTTAGGAAGGAACAATTGCGAGTTAGAAGAAATTGTATTTATTTAATTATTACTCATTAACTTATTACTTTATTATCTAGTACTTTATATTCTATTTAAAATTGTTACTCCAATTAATAAATTTATTATCTATAATTATCATTAGTAAGAAATGAGTAATTGCCCAACGAAATACTTATTTGAAATGCCTTTCTAGTTAGTAACTCTATCGATTTTTTTTTTGTTCTTTCTCTTCTTCAGATCGGGATCGAAAATAGAAGGTTAAGCGATCCAAAAATTCAAAGGAAGGTTCATGGCCAAGGAGTAAAGATGTCAGCAGTCAAGTTATTTTGAATGTACCAGTTGTGCCCGAAATGTTGTCAATAAGACTGCCAGGTATTTCTAGATATATTATCAAAGAATCGCACAATCGCCTGGTCGATGAAATGAGAAAATTTTGTCCTATTGTAAAAGCATACGAGTCATGGAGAAATAAAGAAATGATCGAACAGAACGCGTGTGCGCTCTCGCCAAGGAAGAGAGAACTAACATATATTTAACATATATAATAGACATAATGTATACAAATCAAAGCCTATTTTTGGTCGGATCTGAAATGAAGTGAAATACAGAAATAAATTTAGAATAAGGAATAAACCATGGATAAATCCCAAGCAATCTTTTCGTTAAATCCAAGCGATCTTTTAGTAGGCTTGCCCCCAATTGGATCGGGGGATCGAAGCGATTATAGAAACATGAGTTAATTAGGCGATTATTACGTGAACAAGGAACAAATATAATATCGGCGCGTGAATAGATGAACTTTGAAACAACAAACGATTAATTACTATTGCTATAAAGAAAGCCCGTATTTATCTTTGTTCCTTTTCTACTAATCGAAACAATTGAGCGAGCCGAGTCGCCCCCAGAACATGCGTCCTAGACCAAAAATAAATAGACTACGCTTTCAATTGACTAAAAACCAATTGTCAACTCAAGCTCAGATTTGATGTTTGTTCGAAAGGCCTAGAATCTTAGAGTGGGTTCATGGGTGTTCTTACAGAAACAAAAAAAATGGAGGGAAAATTTTTTTTATTGAAACATATTTCGTTCATTCCTATTACTATTTAATGATTTTATCTATTTGCCGGGTCCTTCTCCGGGGGAATTCGTTTCAATCATTACTGTCGGTTATATTACGTTAGAAATTACTTAATTACTTTAGAATCTACTTTATTTGATGATCTGTTGGAAAATCAATGAAGACAATTCTTATTTTGATATAGTATTTGTCAGGTATTTTACGATTAAACAGCAAGTGCTTCTTGTACACGATTTGTGTATTAATCTACTTAAACTAGACAATACCGTTCTCACGAGTTAATGCATTTATCCGGTGATCACAAACCGCGAAAAATCCCTCTTGCCATGGCCTATATCTCGATGCGAGGAAGACAAGCTCTCATTTTCTGTTGAGTAATCGTTCGAGTAGTCTTGAATGAGCTCCTCTAGAGGTTGATGCAAAATTAAACGAATTTTTGTTCGAACGTCTCCGAGCTGTATATCCCAGTCTACCTCTGGTCATTGAATCAATTAATACATGAAGCATAACTAAATTGATTTCGATTCTTTCAGTCATCCTTTTCCCCTCTCACGGGTCGATTAATACAAAAACGGGAGTATTCCGATATATAAAATATAAATTCCAAGGGCTTTTGCTCACTATAAATCCTGGACCAAAATTTTTTATTCGTCCAGGCATTTCACCTGCAAATAAGAAATTCTAATGATACTAAAAAAAAATAGTGGGTTCCATCGTTTCTATGGTTACTTCTTAAACGGTGAGGTCCTATCTAGTACACCGGAGCCTCTTCTTCATTTAACCAAGTGGTATTGTGAACTTGTATAGTTCACACGAGTTGGGCTCTACCCATCAATTATAGAGTAATAGCTCTTTCACAATAAGAGTGATCTTACAGTGACGGCATTAATTAGAGACAAGTTGGATAGTAGCTGGAACCTCTTAGTCGCTCTTTTAACATAGGAGCCAGAATCTTTTGCTTCTTATATACTATTTCTCCGCTTAAGGATACTATTGATACCCAATGGGGAATTGCTTTTCATCTCAAAGCTAGGTGGATTGGATTTGGCCCACCAATGGAACCATAAATCATAAACAATATAGTATATGATAGATCTTTTCATTCCTATCATTGGTACCGGTCATTGAACTGGAAAAATTGTCTCATTTTGTTCGAAGCATGATCTGAACGAGTCGCACATCAACCCTGTACATGTTGCCTCGACGCTGAGACATCCTCTAGAGCGGGAGATTTCGTAACATGCTTATTGCTGTCTTGCCGTCGAATTAGGTTTAATAGTGGCATGTCGTATCGTATATTATATATTGTATATATTAGAATTAGAATGGAATGGGTTGGTTTCGATCGATCTTAAAATGATGAGTGATTGTGAATTTGCATGATTTATGAATTTTTTCTATTAAATACCAAATCCACAGAAAAATTCGATTATGGTTGAAAGGATTTAACGAAATCCCCCGGTATTTTCCAATTTTCGACCGCTACGAGGATCAACAATGCCATGAGCTTGGGTTCGTTGCTGACATAAAAAAACATCCCTTTCCATGTATTCGGATACAACCCCATAAAGGCTGCCGTTTTTGTACATAAACCTTTGTGAGGGTTTCCCACGAAGTTTCAGTAGTTCTTCATGTCCAGGACAAATCTCCTTGTTTGCGTGATTCAAAAAAGACACTAGCAGGTTGATGAATCAGACAGCTAGTTATATTGATATTGATATACATCATGAACGGTTCCTCTATATCGCATGATTTGGCTAATGTAAGGGATAAAAAAATAAAAGAAGAAATTGAAAAAAACGTAAGGAATCTTCGTGCGGTGCATACGGCTCGCAATGGAAGTGACTTTTTTTTCTCTTCTAGTTTATCTAAGAAAGAACGAGAATCCATCTGATTCAGATCGTTGAAGATCCATTTACCCACCTCCTTTCGTAGGAGTCAAAAATACTATGATGTTTGGGCTTTATAGATGTATATTCGTCTGTGATGGAGCAATCCCAAAGTGCCTTTCGGATCCCCGATCATAAGTGAAAAATGATCTTTTTTTCATTTTCGTACTCTTCCATCAAACATAAATATCCGAAAGAACTTATGGGTGGAAGAAAAATGGTTTTGTGACGCTGAAAGTGTACCCCCGACACAAAAATCAAACAAATCGGCCAATACCCTTTGTTTGATTACTACTATCTCGACCCGAAATTCAAATGTATGGAAAAAAAAGCAATAGGTTTGTTCAGTAATCACGAACTCGAAGTGCCTGCTAGGATCCGTGCTTTACTCATAGAATTACCATAACTGGCGAATGGCCATAGTAATTGGGGCTTTGTCGTTTTTAAAAATGTAAAACTCATTGCGCAAGCGTGAGGGGATGCTTAGCCGGGTTGGTAATTCCCTCGATCAGAAGAAAGATTCATAGAATCGCGGCTAAACGACCCGTATGCCGACTATTGTATGCACATCGGGGGCACCAGAATTGACATAGTATACGTAAAATAGCCTATCATGAACACCCCTCCGCCGGAGAGTTTATAACAAAAAAAGATCCTAGTATTATCTCTATATGAGATTATTACCATGAGACCAACAATTGATTTGAGTTCTATTAACCTCTTGACCTAAAAAAGTAATCTTTCTCGATGAAGTCGGTTGATTAGGACAAAATTGGTTCTTTAGGAACTGTACGTGCACCTTGGATGCATACGGTTCAAAAACATTGCGAAAAACGAATCAATGTGTCGAATTCCAAGTTCTATTTTTTTTTTCTGTATAGGGTTTTGTTTTTCTAATATAAAAGCTCCATGTTTTAAACAGACATGAGATGGTTGTGGCTTCCTTACCTATACAAAAAGAATATTTCGAACTTTAGTTGAAAAATTGATGGTGAAACAAACTCTCTGTCATTGCTGATTGTATTGCGTCATCGACAGTTCAAATACGATGTAATTTTCTGTTTACATGAATGGCGCTTTTCAAATTCTTTTATGGTTCAGTTCTACTCCGGGGGAAAAGATCTGTCCGAATTCCATTGCACATAATTAGGGAATGGTCTCAGTACCACTTCTGTGTTTGTTACGACTTTTGTGTTTTTCTCAAGTCTATTTGCATTGCCTTGGGGTTGATACAGTGAGCACTCCTACGAGGTACATCCGTACGTATTTAATTCATGGGCCGATAGTACCACCCAAAATTGGTATTGTTGAAACGGGCCTAGGAATACTTTATTACTTTAATTTATTTTTATTTTTCCAACCGTCAAACCATAAATATTCGCCTGTAAGTGCACCTCAAAATAAATAAATTGCATCTAAGTGGCAATTCAACGGCTCCAGTAGCTTCCCGAGGTGTGATGATTCATCGGTTCAATCATAATACGAATATCTTCTTAGCCGCTAGAAACACGGCAGGGTGATCCCGAAAACAGGAGGATATTTCGATCGAGGGAACTGGCGGGGAGAACGGGTGTGTAAATTCCAAGATAACCCAATATGTCTGACAAGTCGCATAGAAGTCAACCCAAACTGCATCTTCTCTCTCCAGGACTCGAAAAGGTACTTTATGGCCACGCACCCAAACGGCATTAGATAAGAATAAAAAATTGAGTACTATACTTCACTTTAATGTGGAAAAAAACAAGGCTTTAGCGTCTTCATCCCTTTTTTATGTTAATTGTATTTTATACATAGCTTTTACTACATAAATTGGAAGTTACTTTTATAGAGGTAAGGACAGAATGAATAAAGCAAAATTTTAACTCCGGATCAATCGGGAGTATAAACAGTATCTACGCATCGTTTCCCTAAAGTAGAAAACTAAATCAATCCCATGCGTATGGTACTGATCGGGTATAGAATAGATCTGCTTCTCTTTTGTTCTACGAACAGAATTGTCCTTATTTTAATGGAACGAATAAAAATAACTTTCTCTATACGGAATTAACTGAAAAGGTAGTACCATAGTATGAGTCTTTTCCAATGCGATAAAAAAACTAAATACAAGTGAATAGGGCTATTTTCTTTGATAAAGGGGTTATTTCATGGTTTGCCTTGGTATCTGTTCATACTTCGTATTGAATGATCCCGGTTCGTATTGCTTTCTGTCCATATACCAGGCATACCGCCCTTAAGTGCTCGGAAGTGGAGTTCTGCGGGGCACGGGGCGTGGGCGCGGTTCGGTTCGATGGCTTTGTTTATAACGATATTCCGATTAGAGGTTTTGATCCCTCTGAACCCCGCTCTTGATCCAAGTGTGGAAGAAAAGGTATGTTCGTTATACCATTCATGACGTTTAGGAATGAATAACCAAATTCGTGGCACAGGCGGTCTAGGAGAATATCAGGAGGATAGGGAACTGTACCAACCTGAAAATCCCGTATTGGAGGATTATGAAGGTGGGCAGGGGCAAGGGGAAGGGGCACATATTGTGATTTTTGGCTTGGGCTTCTTGGCAGATATCCATGGCATTGGGTGTGGAGTTTATTGGGACATAGAAAATTTCTGTGATGAACTTCCGGGGCAACCCTTCTTTGGATTGGCCCCTAAGGATCGGGGGCAAAATCCATTTATTCTCTCAGGTCGGTTGCACTTTGGCTTTTGGCGCCAAAGTCTTCATGAAAGAGGTGTATGGCCGTTGACTAGGGTGTCGATCTTGACAGGAGCGGACGTTACTGGGCCTAATGGAAAAAAGGCGCGGCAAGACGGCTTGATCCTTTTTCACGGTCAGAGAATGCCTCTCTTCAGTTATTGCGCGGAAAATGGGTACATTGGGCATATTAGCAGGCCTTTTCCATCTTTAGTGGCCGGTCACGCCTCAAAGTCTATACAAAGGATGTACGTTCCAGATGGGGCAACACTATTGAAACTGTACTTTCCAGTAGTATCGCTGCTGTTTTTTTGCAGCTTTCGTTGTTGCTGGAAACGAGTGTGGTATGGTTCAGGCAACTACCCCATACCCCAATCGAAGATGTGGTCCCACTCGTATCAGTGGAATAAGGGATACTTTCAGCAAGACAATATATCGAAGAGTTAGCGCCGGACTAGCCAAAAATCTGGTTCTCGGAAAGCTTGGTCTAAAATTCCCGGAAAAATAGGTTTTATGATACAGTGGTACTAATCCCAGCCAGACCCCCCACACACTCGCGCCAGGAGGCGCTCGGACTCGACCAGGGATAGCTGAATCGGGTTCAGGGTCAATGGACAACGGGGTGGCAATAGCATGTTGGTTGGTGTAGGAACGACAGCAGACGCCTCCCCGCGAGTTGGATGCAGAACGTGATGGTTGTAGTCCTAAAGAACGGGCGCGAGCTTTTGTAGTCGATATGAGCCTAGGCATGTTCTGAGGATGGTAACCCACGGTCCATGGCATGCCGGTTGCTGAGCCGTTAAGGGAGAGTGCGTTGAACAAGTTAGGTGTAACTGTGGTTTATGGTGGCGAACTCAATGGAGTCGTGGATAGTGATCCTTGTGACTGTAAAAAAATATGATAGACGTGCCCAATTAGGTGAAATTTTTGAATTAGATAGGGCTACTTTGAAATCTGATGGCCGTTTTCGCAAGCCAGTACAAGGAGGTTTGTGTTCATTTTGGCCATGCTACGTTGCTTTGCTCTTCTTTCGGGACCACATTTGCATGGCGCTAGCAACCTTGTTCAGAGATGTTGGTGCTGGAGGATCCAGATTTGGTGCCTCAAGTGAGATTTATGAGAGAGCAGTTAGTCAAAGCACCACAGCCAGCCCGCACACCCACGCGAGCAGAGGCCTCGAGATCCAACTCAAATGAGGAAAGTAGTCTGCGTCGTGACGTACAGACATGCTAGGATATCAGTCTCGAGATATGTCTTTCGCCTCTTTTTTGATTGACATAGGTTAGGGTACTGAAGAATCCTTCGACTGTGAGGAACGTTGCGGGCGTTTGTTATCACCATCTTTTCTTTGAACTCTTTCCTTTTCTTTATATGTAAAATGATGACAAATGATAGGTGGGAGCTCTAATTGTAAACCACGATCGCATCCTATGGAAGCATTGGTTTTATACATTCCTTTTGTATCGCCTTAGGGATAATTTTTTTCGCTATCTTTTTTTCGCGAACCGCCTAAGGTTCCAAACTAAAAAATGAAATATGTCATTTAGCTCAATTGAAGTAATGAGTCTCCCATAATGGGAGGCTCATTACTTCATAGTCCCGTGTTCTCGAAGGATTCTAGTTGTTGGGAGGGTTGCCAAAGCGGGTATATAAGGCGTTACCAGTAAAGAAGTGTAAAGGTAAAAGAGTAAAGCTTCAAGTAAACCAGATATGAGGATGGCCGACTAGGTTGTGTTTCCATTTTTGGACAATTTCAAGCTCACCATGGATCTACGATACGATCGTTTATTACAACTCAAACGGGAATTGGTTTTTTCTATACAATCGAATGTGTGCAAGCACGATATATCTCCCTAATCCGTACCTTTTCTTCTCATCGCCACTTTCAGGCAGTCTCCGGCCTGTTCCATTTTCTTGTTCCGGCGTACAGCAAACTGTAGCCGCAAGCAGGAGGGGGCGGCGCAAGTTTGGTCGATCCTGGGGGCACAGACAAGAAGAAA
Source organism: Musa balbisiana (assembly GCA_004837865.1). NCBI lineage: Eukaryota > Viridiplantae > Streptophyta > Magnoliopsida > Zingiberales > Musaceae > Musa > Musa balbisiana. The sequence continues at coordinate 13,300 of PYDT01000913.1, forward strand.
CGCATAATTGATATGAATACAGAGCTGAAGATCGCCCGACTGCAGCTCGCCACCCTACGTGATGAGCTACTCTGACTGGGGCGGACGGAAGAAGTAGCTCAGGGGTGGCGGGACTAAACATAATGGGAGTGCCAGGGCCCGATTTACGGTATTCCTATATATTATTTGGAAATTTATAATTCTTCCGTTTTACTGGATGGAATTACAATGAGTAAGTTTAGAGAAATTTGAGTCCTAGTTTCAATCAAAAAAATTACTTACTAAAACTCGGATTCTAGACCATTCTGGGTAGTTCGACCGTGGAATTTCAATGGGTTTCGGTATCTCCGGAATATGAGTGTTGACTTGTTATAATTGATCCTATATGTAATACAGAGATACATGGTACTGTTATAGCTATCGAGATGGATTCTATTCGTCGGAAGTTCTTTAGATTGGAGCAAAGCACGGAATATATAGAATATAGAATAGATTAAGAAAAGAAATATAAACTATGATTCATACCTACTATGCAGACCTCGCAACCGGACCTCGAAAATTTCAAATAGATATCCTAATCAAAACGATTTTTCTTCCTTCAGAACTTTGTTTTCTTGACGAAGGACAACTCTTTTGTCTAGATTTTGTTTGATCATTACCTTCATCGATAATAAGTGTCTCATCAAAGGGTTCTTACTCAGAGAACATTGAGTTTAGCGTGAGTTTGCTTTATTAATTTATTAAATTAAATTCATCAGTGGTGTCTAGTATGAATCTGGGGTTTCAATGAGTCATAGGGTTCAACAAGCAAATTCATCAATAGTAAACAAGAATCAATCACGCATTAAACAAAAAAACAAGAAATAAAATAAACAAATAAAAAAATAGAGGAAAGAGAAGATTCAAAGGCTGTAATGATCAACATCAACGAGACAGATGAGCCAATTGAAATGTTGACGGCATTATCATACAAAGAAGAAATTTCGTTTTGTTACTTGTAATCGCGGGTGGGGCAAATCAAGCGGCTAAGCTAAGAAGGTTGGAACTACTTTCTATTACATACCGTTGAAATCAGCATTCCTGTGTGTTCTGCTTGCAGCCGTATAGAGATGAAATTTTCATATACGGTTCGCAGAAGGGGGAGAGTACCTGGGCCTGGTACCTTATAATAAAGTATATGATTGGTTTGAGGAACGTCTTGAGATGTCAGGCAGATTTTGCAGATGAGATCTAACTAGTAAATAGTTCCTCCTCATGTCAAAATATTTTATGTTTAGGGGGGGATCACAATTACTTGTTTGTGGAGTACAAGTAGCTACAAGGTTGGATATGACTTTTTATACCGTACTCAACCGTTACAGAGGCTTTTTCCTCTGTTCAATACATAATGACTGAGGCCAACTGTGGTTGGTCTTCATCCGATCAGTTCATCGATGGTCAGCAAAGTATGAGTGGTTCTAATGAGGATCTGGCACGTATTCGTGGTCCTTACAGGTGGATTTTAAAAAAAAAACCCCTGCGAATTAACTGGGTTACAGCGTGTAGTTTTGGCTTGTATGACGGATCTTTGGTGTAAACTGGTTATTACTACCCTTGGGACAAAATGGTATTGGGCATAAAAATTGTGAACAGGCGTACGGAAGCTATTCCGTAATAGGATAGCCTTCTTTGGTAGAGTGATTATCGCGTTGGAAGTGCTAGTTGGGCCAATTCCACTTTGACTCGTTTTTATAGTTTACCACACTTTTGATTCCTCTTTGACTGCAGTATTTAGTTACATGCATTTCCAATGATACGTAAGGAAGTATTTCGGGTCCTTATAGAATCATAGACTATTGTCAATGATCATATATAATACTGGGGAGGAACGATAGACAATAATATTTCATTGCTAGAAATATGGCTTATGAACAAATAAGACATTTATTGGATACTTTCGTCAACTTCGAAAGTATTTGTATCTTATTTGATACGAATAGTGAAGTTAGTTTCCGAAGAGAGGGATGGATTATGGAGTGTGGACATGAACTATGATTAGGCCCTGCAGATATATTATGATCTGGAACATTGGAATCACAACCAATATGTGTTCTCCACATCCAACACCAACGAAGCCCACCCTATGTAGCAGAGGATTAGGACGGTTCGGTTGGGGAGAACCTTTTCTATGATCATACCTGAATCATGTTATGCATGAACAGGCTCCGTACGATCCCCGTGAATAAAATAAGTGATGGGCATGATTCAATGTTCTGATCTATGCAATTCTTATTTGTAGTGTAGAAATGACTTAATTTCTCGGCATCGATCCCGATCGATAATACATCGGAGATGAAATAAGGATCCTTAAGAAGAACAGAGGATACGACTTTTAGTAACAAGTTAATACTTTGTATGTAAGAACATCGAGATGTTGGGGGGAAAAAACCAATCAAAAGAATGAGACAATCCAAAAAGCACGTGAGCATGATCAAATGTATAAGCTATTTGGAATATGAGCATTTACCTGAAGAACTGAATTAGTTGAAATGAATAGTTGCGCAAACTCCGGAAATGGAGCTGGTAAAATCTTGCTTACTAGAGTCATTATATAGATATTGTGGGGATATGTATGAAACTAGATCTTAAGCTGATCATTTATGCCATTCCTTTCATTCTTGCCGAGCCGGATGGATTGAAAATTATCAGTCCGGTTTCCTTCGACGGGGAGATGGATCCATAAGAATTTCACCTATCCCCAATTAACAAAGAAACAGGACTGAACGATTCCTGTATTTACGAGCTGAAAAATTGGCTAAAGGACTGGGGCATAATAATATTTGAGGACCCGAGGACAATGATATTTTATATATGTTGCCAGAGAGTAGTAATTCTACGGTATCTTGCAGTAATGTAGGCTGGCAGTTCTAGAAACCGTCAATGATTGGTTGGAACGGCGGCATCCATTTGCAAAGCGTGGAATATATACACGATGGTACTTCTTTCCGTATTTCAAATACTCCGCACCGTTACCCAAGAAGTTATTAGGTGTTCTTAATGGTTTCAGTACAAACGGGGATTATTGGACAGTACCTTTTTTGGAGAATGTTAATAAATTCCAAAATCATTCGCCGTCCAGTAGCTACAACAGTCTTTTTGTCGGTAACCGCAGTAGCTCTTTGGTTAGGTATTGGCGCAACATTACATATTGATAAATCGCTAAATTAGGTCTTTTTTTGTACAATTGATTTTCAACCGTGAAATACCATTGATTAATGTATCTAAGAATAGGGACTTCAAAGTCAAAGATTTCTTAGAACAATTAATTTATTATGATCATTCACGAAAAATACGGATTGTGCCAAAAAGGTAAAAACAAATTTTATGCTTTTCTTTATACAGTTTCTTAGCTATTTTTTTAGGAAAAGAAGATGAAAATAATTATAATGGATTTAAATATTAAATTGAGTCGAGGTAATCAATGCGAAATGCTTTTGTTAGAGTGCGATCTCTCTTTTACATCTTCTATGCGAAATATTCATTCTCTAAGATCTTCTGACTTATTCAAAAGGTCCATAATGTGTGTATATTGGACCTTGTGTGAGGACAATTATAGGTCCGGAAGGTAATTCTGATGGTCCAATAAAATCATTTCAATGAATTTCTTTTTTGTTTGTCTTTAGTTGGTAACTATCTTGAAAGTAAAAAAGGGCTAGAGTAAACCTGTTTATTTTCTTTGAAATTAAGTCCTCTCCTTCCGCATTGTAGAAAAGGGAATAAATAAATCAACTTAAAGTACGAGAAGCTTCATAAAGTGCTTCCTTGGAGTTAAACTTCCATTCGTACATATTTATAGAAAAAGATCTAGTGTTTTTCATTCCCATTCCATAAGAATGAATACTATGCTTCGCATTCGAAAACAGGCATAGATACAGCATCTATAGGATAACTGCCATTGTAGGTTAGTTGTGGTCGTACCGATCTCCGATATCGCTGATTGGTAATCCATACACCCAAATCAATTGGGGTTCCGCAGGTTAGCTATAGGTTGTGTTGTGTCAACTATTTCAACGGAAGGGGATGGTGGGAGATGAGATGAATATCTGAGCGGTGAAGTATTTAGGGCCCTGGCAGCAAATGGATGCGTTCTCTAACTCCCATATTAGTCTTCTCAATACAATTTTCTTTTTACAAAATTAGTAAAATTTTGTACGATTATTACAGTACCTAAGTATGCGTAGAATTATTCATGGAGGCTCTTCTCAGAGTTTGCACGTGTGATACTGGCCTTCTATTCTCCAAGTGTAAAGCACTCGCATGCAATACTTATAGTATCAGTCTTGACCTTATAAGCGGGGGGGGGGGGGGGGGACCCAGGGGAACCGAAACGGCCATAATAAAGACTTTACGGGCTACTCGATTCAAAACACACCTCCACTGTAGTTCGAGTGGATCCTGATACTTCCTCGAGAACCATATATAATATATATGATTTGATCAGTCATTGAATCATTTATTTCTCTGAAATCTGTTTTTTTTCTTATTTCTAACCGTTCTTTTTTAGGGGGTCGACATACATTATGTGGCATAGGTGGAAATCAGTACGAAAACTTAATAGTATACCACTCGCTACGAATGGGATCGTAAAGCGGACATCGCTTACGAGACCAGGACCTTTATCATAACTTCTGAGTCGTGAGACCCTGATTAATACGTACGAATAGCATTAATGCCGCCGCTGAGCAGCATGGGTGTCCTCTTCTTAGTCCTTTGAATCCGGATAGTCCAGCAGAGGCCCAAGAACAACGACCTAGTTACATCTGTAAACAGTCAATGTACTTGTTGAAACTTTGCTTGAACGGATAATCATTTTGGTATTCTAAGTCCATTGAGTGAACCACATACGCCCATCCTACGTGAACCGATAGTGGTATAGCTTTTGTCATCTTTTATAATTCTTAACATATAAGTCAGAAAAACGGAAAAGACGTAAAGATACGGAAATATACCATTCATACTTAAAAGAAATCCTTTATTGTTGTCTTTTCTTTAGCAAAGTTCTTTTTTGTAGGAAAGAGTCGTCCTTGTCTCTGTTTAGTCTCGGATGGGAAACAAATCACTATAATTCGTCCGCGCTACGGATCAGTCGACATTTTTCAAAATTTACGAACGGAAGCCCTTATTTCAATTTAGTATGCCTTACGTAATTTTGAATTATTCATGGAAGAAATAAGTCTCTTGATTTTTTTTAACTTCGAAATTGTATCGTAATTTAATTCGAAATTGTATCGTCATGAAAGGACGACTTTTAAATAACTAATCATTCGAATCTTGTGGCGAAAAAAAAAGTCTATAAAATTATAGCGTCCATGGTTGAATCATACAAACTTACTTCAATTTGGACTCTATCCCCAGGTCGATCAGTATAAAACTGCGCCGGATCCTTCCGAAAATAACTAAAGTACATCTTATTTCTAGGGGACCCAGAAAAATACCGTGGGAGGAAAGCTGATTCAAGTAATTAAATTCATGAATAAATTTTGTGCTTCATTCCAGGTAACTCCTTGAAGTATAAACTAATGGAGGAAGAGTTATATAACATTAAATGTCCGCTCTATTCACAAATAGGAAGTTAGAGTGAGAAAATTAAGGATTAACCCCCAGAGGAGGAGGATCACCATATATATAACAACAGTTGCACTCCAATTTTTCTCTCGAGCTTCTCGATCTGTCATCTACCTCGGGAAGTCAGAAAAGAATTACAATTCCTATTCCACATAAAATCTTAGGAATTTGTTGATAGTAGGAATAAATCGGTAAACGGGTCGGTTGATTACGCTTTAAAATAGTTCTGTGGTATTCTTTCCTAGTCTTGATCTAGGTCGCAGAGTGAAAACAAGAATATTGGTAAGCCTTCCTGATGTTTCCGACACTTTTCAATAAAAACCTTCTCGTGAAGTATTGTCACAATATTTTTCGGTGTGATAATTAGTAGATGCTATTTCGAAACCGTGCATTTTTATCATGTGTCAGCATTTCTATATGAGAAGTTATTATATAGGCGGAATTTAGTGTCCTTAACCAGACGAAGCTTAATTATTGGTGCCGCCTCCAAATTTTGATATAATCCGAACATGTTTCCTTTTTTTCTGTGGTTATTGCTTTCTTTTTTTTTTTTTATTATAAACTTATTTATTAGAAAAGTATATGCGTGAGGACACAATCTACTATCTACTAATTTGATTCTACGAACATTTGATCTATTTAGAGGTTCTGATATATCAGAGTCCGATACTAGTAGATTATAATACCTCGGGAGCCAATGAAAACTATTTTAGTAAAAATTCAACTGTCTCAATTCCGAGCGATCGCCACCAAAAACTGACGTTCCTGTTTGGGACTTTCCTTCTTGATCAAGGACACCGCAAGCATTGTCATCATATCGTAGTTTCATAACCGTGTCACGTTTGGTCTTTACAAAGTAACGTACAATTAAGCTTCTAATTATTTCCGATCTTTTAGTGGTATTAGGCACTGCTCTTTTGATTACAGCACAATAAACGGTCCCAATATGAGCTATCGATGATTACAGCTCCTATGATTCGAATACACTCAATTCTCGCAGCTCCGCTGTTATCCGCTACATTCAAAAGGGTCTGAGGTTGAACAATCATTTATTGGAATCCGTTATTTAATGCAAAGGATGAAGGAAAAAGAAATATTCTCTGTGCCAGAAATAAATAAACTTTGCCGTTGTTTTTTCAGCCTCAATAACACTGTTTAGGTTCTACATACCTATCCTGACAAATTGAGTTCGTATAGGCATTTTGGACGGCAGCTAGTGAACTAGCTGCTTTGGTACAGCTTATGTACTCCGCCCATTTCATAAAGTATTTCGGACATGGTTTAAACAAGGATACCCAATATTCGGGGGATCCCTTGCCCCGAAACCATTAGTGTTTCCGCGGTCTTACTGTAACAGGTTTGTCGGGGAAATATACGAACCAATTTTCCACCACGGCAGCGCATATCGTTGTCCATTGCTCTTCGCCCCGCTTCTATTTGTCTAGCTGTGATCAAGCGGGTTCAAGTGCATGAGAGCGTATCTGCCGAAACAACTACGATTGCCCCGACAAGATTTCCCTTCCATTCTTCCTCTAGTGTTTACGAAATCTGGTTCTTTTGGGGTTATAGTGATGGTCGTTCTTAATCCATCTCTCCACAGAACCGGACATGAGAGTTTTCTCTCATCCAGCTCCTCGCGAAGGAAAGGATTCAATAATATTACAGATACGCATGTATTTAAAATTTAATTAAACTAATACACTTAAGACATTTATGAATATGGAATTTGTTTTGTTATACGGAAGAGTATATACAGGATATATAGCTAGAATATTTAGGTTATGCATATTTATAGATATAAATTATAGGTTAGATATAATATAGATAATTGCTTTTTATAATTATAGATAATGCTTTTTATTTTATACCGACCTGATCCTTATTTTTACCTTATCAAATGATCCCAAATATGTAATGTATCTCAATAAAATAAAAGGTGTCCGCGCGAAATTGACTCTTTAATGTTTTTATTCCTAGGTCAACCCATCGACTTCTCATGAATAAATAAATTTTTCTCGGGTTCGTTCCGCCATCCACCAATGAATTATTCGGATTCGGTTTCAGTAGAATCCTATGCCAGTCCAGGTTCGTCGTTCCATAGCTTCTCCATTAATGGTTAGCCTGAAACTCTGCAATGGAGCTTCCCAACAAAATTCCTTCTCGTCCCCCTCCCCCCCCCCCCCCCTAGTCAATTCCTGGTTTAGAACCGAGGCTCTTTATATTATTTATGATTCATTCAGTATTGATGCTGTATAGAACATTGCTTATGAGGTAATTCATAACCATAATATGGAATCATATATCATTGATATTTTGTTCTCTCTTTCTTCATCCTTTCCATTATCCACACCCTTTTTTTTGTTTCACAACCCATAATCAGATTTTTATGCGGAAAAGAGTTAGTTGCCAGTTGTGCTGCAACTATTTTTTTTTTTTTTTTTTCTTGTTTTTTTTTTTAGGATGATCCACTCATCTCATATAGTGACTGTTTCTTGGGATCTCGACAATACGAAGCAATAAGTTGTTAATTATTTAATTTTGTTTTTATTTTGTTTTTATTTATTTATATAGTTATTAAGTTTAGTAGGGTTTAGTCTATTTTTTTTATTCCAATTCTAAACTCCTAAAGAAAAATTAACGAGTCACACACTGAAGTAGCAATTATAACAATGGTCAATCGAATGTTATTCAACATTATAGAATTAGAATTGCTCATTTTTGTTTGATTTAAGGAAAAAGAGATGAACAGTTTGGTTTATTTTTTGTTCTATCAATGGCCAGAGTATGGCAAGATAAATAAAGGTTATTATTTCCTCGTCCACGAAAATCAAAATTTGATGCTAATACTCCAAGATAGTGGAAGTGATAGGAACAATGATCAATTTAGCGCGAGAATTGTTGTAGGGAACCCTGCCCTCTCTGATCCATTCGACACGTGCAATTTCTTTTCCCGGTCAATCCGCCCTGCAATATGGTTACTGCAGTCTTTTGTATCGTTTGTTCAGCTAATTCAATAGCCTTTTCAGTTGACTTTCGAAAACGAAACTCTAGTTTTTAATTGTAAAGCTATATATTCCGCGAAGATATTAGGTTGCCCATAAGGTTTTTTAACCTTGTGATAGCATTGATGTCTTCGCGTTCCCAGAATTAAATTCTTTGTGTACATTCACTGTAATTCTCGATTCCTCGGGTTTGGCCCGTATTAATAAATTTGGAAATCCAATGAGATTATGACTGGATTCAAATCAATCTTTTTTTATACTATACGAGCGATCCTTCGAAACCCGAGGATATTCTCCTATTTTTTGGACATAGTTCTTGATACAATTCCGGATTTTCACTTCTCCTGTAAACCCACGAATAATTTTTGTGTTGTGACGAACCACAAGAATGTGACGTTGGGGTTGTACCAAGTCTGAAACCAAGTGGATTTATTTGTTTGTTCCCATATTTTCCTATATATTTCTTTCCATCAATATGTTATTTTACTATGTTTACTATGATGAATCTAAATCTGAGATTACATCTAAAAATAATTTAGATTTATCCTTTAATGACAATTGTATATGACAAGTAGGTCTTTTTATCGGATAACTCGTCTCGAGCTCGAGGTCTTAATTTTTTCACAAGGTACTTCCTATTAACTTGGCTTCACTAATGAATTGAATCCGCTTCGTTCAACCCATATTATGCTAGCATTTGTGCGCAGAATAAACACTTTTAAAATGGGAGAAGATGCTCGATAGGCATGCGTTCAGTATCATAAGTGTTTCTTAATAGGAACGTCCGCGCGATCGATCATTACTCTTCGCGCTTTGAAAACAGACATACTACAGATATGTTGAGCTAAAATTTTTACTTCTTTAAACCGAACTCGATTCTTTCATCATAAGGTTATCCTATCTCAACTAAATGATAAAACACTGTTGAACTTTATTTTTTTTTCACAAAAAAAAATATTTTTTCAATTTCAATTTTTTTATATTTAATTATATTTATATTTTTTATTTTAAATTAAAATGTTTTATTTATTGTTTTATTTATTCTACAATATTCAAAATGTTTTATTTAATATAAATGAACTTTAAATTAACTTAACGACGAGATTTATTATCGTTTCTTGCCTGTCTCGCAAAAGTAAATAGTAGGGCGCGAATTCTCCCAATTTGTGACCGAACCATACGATCTGTTATAATAAATAGGTAAATGTTCCTTCCATTGAATAGCGAGGTAGCCAATCATTGTGGGTATAATGGGTAGATGCCGAGACCAAGTTACTATTATTTCTTCTCCTCCCTCCTGTTGCGTTTTTTCCATTTTTTCCCGATAAAGGTTAGCATACAAAAGGGTTTTTTTTAGCGAACGTTGTTCATGTCACAGTGGATGAATCATTTTTTTTACATTTTTTATTTAACGATTGGATTTCTATGTCCAGTATCTCGATCAAGTTAAGTAGGACGGTAAGAATAAATCCAATAATGATGACTGGAAAAAAGATAAATCCTTCTAATCTAGAAAAGGTGGGCGGATGTAGCCAAGTGGATCCATCGTGGAGTTGAAGCCACCATGCGCGGGTTCAATTTCCCGTTCGTTCGCCAGCACATTTTTTCAAATTCAAAAAATTCCTATGGTTCATATTCCTATTTACGCGACGAAGAATAACTATCCTAAAGTTTTTCCTTTTCCTACTTCCGCTTCTTTGCTTCCTTCAATCTCAGTATACCCCCAATGGTTTTTGGTGTTTTTTTTCTAAACAGATGGGGCTCTCCCCCTCACCGCCCCGCATGGGGATTGTCTTCCAGTGTCATAAACTACTCCTCTACTACAGGACGCTTACCTACCCACACTTAGTCCGGCTCACCACCACTGTTTTGGTTCCCCCAACATTAACCCGCCAGCTTGTCCGAACCGTGCGCTAAATCAGTTTTTGATTCAACTGACCTCCCCCCCATATGTAGCTTAAATTGGCCGTTTACCCTCTTTTGGCAACTCATTTCGCTACAGCACCTGCTGCTCTAGCTAATCGTGTCCACCCTTTCCAGTGTATTTTCTACTGTTATGTATGGCCGTGCCTAAGGCATATCGTGAAGTAGATTCTTCTTTTTTTATCAATAAAAACCCCTTTCCCAAACTGTACAAGCTTCTTCCAATCATACGGCTTTCTAGATGATATGATATTAGCCTCGACAGATGACTTATATAACTCTGTAATGATGAAGTAATAAACAAACCCGACCCCACATGAGTGGATATATATAATTCCAATCTGCTGATCACTTCTATGTTTATGGATCTTCTAATCCTAGTCCCCCTTTCGTCAGCTGGCTTATATTCTTCATTTAGCATTCAACCGGAATGACCCGCTATGAAACTTACGTCGATATCTTCCACATATTCCGGTAACGTAGGAGAACATCTCTCTTGTTCCCCGGGGGTCTTATTACCACTGCTTAGCTTTCATTCGCCTCTGACCATCAAATTAAAAACTGTGATAACCCGTCCTCCTCTCTTTGAACCAAGGGGCGCTTCGGTTCTGGTGCGTCTTCCACAATTTTTTCTTCCTCCATATCTTACCAGTAATCGCTAGAGTCATATGGGGATAATTTTCTTGAGGAACTCCTTGAACCTCAATCACTGCTGTCCGTGACTCAACAGTTTTCTGTTGAGGTCTATCCCGTAGATGTACTCAAAGTGATGCTGATCGATTTTCTTTCTTTCTATGGTTCTCGGTCGTAGACCTAATTGGTTCCTTCCAATTCCGTAAATCACTAGTTTCAAACCGCACTCAAAGGTAGGGCATTTCCCTTGATTAGAACTTCTGGACCAGAACAATGGTATCTCCAATTATAGCCCCGCTGGGATTAAATATATCTCTTCACCACCCCATAGTTTATGATACAAATTGTATGCATTTCGATTTGGTCGTATTCTATGTTACGATTCTACCCGATAGGGTCTTTTTCATTTTCCGTCGAAAATCGATTTTACGGTTAGACGGCGAACGCTTATACCGGCCTCCCCCGCTATGCCTTGCGTAATGATTCTCTGGCATTACGACCTTACTACAACCGATGCTGTCCATATATCAATTATTTTCGTGGATTGATTTCACTTGGCCTGTTTTACGGCTCCATTGCGTTTGGCTCGGGGTAGAAGTTTTGTATAATTAATCGCCGTGATAGTAGTCTTTTGCTTTAGAAGTTCTGTCTTCTCTATAATAGTGTGAATCGAATAACCCGGTGTGAAGCTAATGATGCCTACGTCTTGTAATGCCTGTATGTCCCATAGTAGGAGGTCCCATTCTCTACCCGTTCCCGGGAGTCAGGACTATCCTACTATACCTTGACCCCACAGAAGAGTTCGACCAATGCTTTATTTCTGTCCTAGTTGATCCTGGATTCGACTTAAAGTATATTGACTTGTTCCCCAATAACCGACTACTTTTCTGTAATCTGCAATTGATTTCCTCCATAAATCCATTTTCTTCCCTATGAGTTCCAGTATCGATAAGATTCTAGTTCTTACTGTTTCATATGTTATGGTATAATATAACTACCAAGTCGTCTAATGGATAATGAGATTCCATGATACAGACCAATCCAATAGACTTTGCACTTCCCATTGGTGTCATCCGCAGGAATGAACCTACAATTCCAATTATGAGTTTGGCGCTGTAACGCATTCAGCCCATGATGCTTAACAGAGATCATCGTATATCGTAAATAATTCGTAAAAGTATATCTGTATAAATGAGTATATCGTAAATAAGTATATCGGTAAAAGTATACATCGTACCTAAGTAACTCGTATAAATAATATCTCGAAATAGTCTATCGTATAACTAAGTATATCTTATAAATATAATCGTAATGTATAAATAAGTAATTCGTAACTAATTATATCGGAAATAAGTATATCGTAAAATATATATCGTAAATAAGTATATCGTATGAAAAGTATATCGTATAAAAAGTATCTCGAGCATGTATAAAAACTATATCGTGAAATAATATAGTCGGTACTAAGTATCTGTATACATAAGTATACGTAATGTGATAAATAACCAATTCCAATGGAATAAAATCTTAGTTAATAATAATCTTTATGAGGGATGTTAAAAAAAAAAATGGGACGACATCAATTCAAATTCTGATCGTCGACTTGAGAGAGAATTGATAGATCAAGAATTCTACTAATGTCCTTTAGAGTTCGTGGATCAAATACATTTTTTTCCATCAGAACGCTTATGAAACTTTTTGAACCACCCCCCCCCCCCCCCGATTTTGGAATTACACCTGACTTTCACGTGATTCGCGAGGGGTTCAACAAGCAATCGCTAAACTTTTCAGTTGATCAAAGGTTATCAAGTGAGTACTGCTTGTAGTAGCTTGGCCTTATATCTCGTTTACACTCGAACATGGTCGAAAGAAAATCTCTATTTGAATGGAGCTTCTTCCTATACTATGATTCCATATTGGACCCCAGAAATGAGACTTGGAAGAATCTTTTTTTTTTTTTCCGGTCTTTCCAATATCCATATGTTGATTGTACGTTCCTGTAAGCTTCAAAGGAAAAAGATTTCGTTGCTGAGAGTTTGTTTCATGGATCCCAAGAGTAGTCACTTGGTTTCTCCCATAAATAAAAAGTGATCATGCTTAATCTAACGGAGTTTCGCGGTGGTGGAGGAACCGGTCGGAAACAAAGAGGATTCTAGTTTTAAATATCTTAATGAATCGCGTAGCTGGAATGTACTATCTCCTTCAAAGGAAGAAAGATAAGCGAATATCTGGAGTTTTCTTTTTTTTATCCTATACGGATGATCCTATCCGCAAGGCCAGGATGGGAATTGTTTTTTTTTGATCGCTTTTCTCCGAGGACTAATGCGAAACATAATCAACCTTGATTTGGGACCGCGAGTCGAAATCGTAGGGAAAGACGTGATTTGTTTATCTCTTCTCTTTTCGGAAAAAGACCAATTGAGGGGAGGTTTCTTCAAACCACAAGGAGCTGAGCAACTATTCATCAAAATGATATAGCATGTTTCCCATCTCTTCTCGGAGACAATGGGTTATTTCTTTGCAAAACTTGGTTCAATTTCATATGTGTCACTTCCGCCAAGATCTCTTCCCGTTAGTTGGGGAAGAATCACACGAATCGGAGTTTTCTGAGGACGGTAATCGAGAAGAGAATTTGATTTGGTTAGACAATGTGTGTTGGTAAACACGGATCGGTTTTTTAGCCAGGTACGAGATGGTATTGTCAAAACATTCAATATGATTCCACAAAGATCTCTTTTTCGTTCAATTTAAGGGTATTCTAGCCAATTGCAAGGCTCTCTCTGATCATCCATATCCTCATGTCGATTCCTTAGAAATGAGGATTCAGAATATCCCACATGATCGATCAAACAGACATTCAGCAACTAAAAGAAAAGATCGATTCTTGTGTATCCTTCCTTTCTCTTTCAAACGAACGACCAGAGATAAACTCGATTCCCGAAAATGCCTTTTGGATCTTCCTCATGTCCCGGCTAGTCCCTGGAACGTGAGAAGCAGATGATACTCCCTGCTTCCGGAAGAAATCGAGAGAATTTCTGGGAATCCACAAGATCCAATTCGTCTTTTTTTCCTGACAGATGGTCGAACTTCATCTGGGGTTCGGAATCCTTTGAGAGGTCCACTAGAGATAGAAGTTTTGAAGAAAAACAAGAGTTTTCTTTTTGTCCTTCCAGCGATTTGGAAATAAAGAAAGTTTTTGTATTTCAAGATAATTATGTATTTACAAATACCGTACCATTCATCCTATTGTCTTCAATCCGGGATTGATATGGTTCCGAAAGGATGAACGGATATGGACCTTCCAATAAGATTTGCCTTTTCTTGAATCAAAAATCCTTTTTTTTGATTTATTTCCATCTATTCCATGACCGGAACAAAAGGATACCCGTTACACCACGATTTTTGAAATCAGAAGAAGATGTCAAGAAATGGCAGATCTATCACGTCTATCAGATACCGAGCCGGATCTGGTGTATACTAGGGGATTTGCCTTTTCTATTGATTCCTAACGGCGGTTGGATCAAAAAAAATTCTTGAATGAGATTCAACTCCAGAGATTAATCGAAAAAGAATCTTTATTGTTCTACCTCCCTTTTTTATGACGAGAATAATCTTTTTTTTATCGGGAAGGATCAGAACAAAAATCGGTCGGATCTACTGCGGAATGAATTCGGAAGATCCAAAACTAAAAACGCGTTATTTTGCTATCAACAACCTAATGTAGGCAGTCATCAATATAGATTGATCCGAATCCTGATTCAAATCCATATAGCACCTATGGGTACATAAAAATGTATCTATCGATTCTTTTTAATGATAGATTCCGATCGCAACTTCGAATATGAATTGCAAAGGATCATCGGAAATGGATCTCTGAATTCATAAATAACTATAATGAATATACGATCAACCACAGTTATCGAATTTGAAAACTAGTCAGAAGGAAATGGTTTTAAATCCTTCTTTTTCCCGAACCGAGAGATCCATGAATCGGGATCCTTGATGTAGATAGATACAAATGGTCCAATGAGAAGGCAGAATTTCCAGAACGTTGGAACATTTCGTTTTCTGAACAGAAGAACCGTTTTCAAGTAGTGTTCGATGGTTACAGTATTATCAATATTCGATTGATTGGTCCGAGGCTATCGACAAAAACAAAATTTGTCCTAAGTCACTTCGTTTTTCTTTTTTTGTCCCGTCCTTCGTTTCTTTTTGTTCCAATCCTTCCCTTTTTGTCCAGTCACTTTCCCTTTTTGTCCAAGTCACGTCCCCCTTTTTCTTTGTGAGTACGACTATCCCCATGCATATGTCCGAATCCCATCCGTGCATTGAAGGTCCGAATGGATCAACTCCGCAATCAGTTGTTAGAATCAATAGGTGTTCAAACGTTCATTTTATAAATTGAAACCCTCTTATTGGAATCATATCTACTTCCCAAAGACCGGAATTCTTATCAATGGAACACATTTTTTGTTACCATTTTTGTTCAAACAGATACCATAGTGGATGATACTCAGTTCTATACTAGAAATAATCGCAGGAAATCCTTTGCTACCACGGATTCCTATTTCGCATGATATTCATGAGCGAGGACAATGGCTGAATCCCGTGAAACCATTTTCATTATAAGTTCATGATATCTTCGTTTTATAAAGCAAATCGACTTCGCTTCTTGAATGATCCAAATCACTTCTGGTTCTATTTTAACAAAAGATTCCCTTTTTATGTGGAAAAACCCGATCAATAATTTGATCTTACATATGGGAACAATTCCATCCTACCTTGTTCATCGCCCCAAATATTTTCTTCGTGCTCGTAAAAAACATACATTTTTTTGGAAAAAAAAGAGAGCGAACCTTACCAATCGGTCACAGGTATCTAACATAGTCATCCTAAAGATTTTCCACAAAGTGGTTACAAAACGTATAACTTTGTAACAATCTTTCGTTTCCATTCGATCCTGCCATTCGTTCGTAAGCTTTTACTCTCGTCGCAGACATTTCCAACCACCCTAACAGAGAAACAAGAGTCAATTTGTGGAGAACTGATTGTCATCCTCTGTCAGTATAAGCTATCCTGATTCAAAGGGAAGAACGTGCAATCGGTATCTCATTTTTCATTCAAACATGGGTTTTTGAATTCACACTCCATGTTCTGAGAAATTTACCATCCGGAAAGAGAAAAAAACCGGAGTCTTTCTCTCTAAAGAAATCGTTGATAACGGCAGATGTATAAACCGTTTAGAGTAGCATCAAGAGATATTGCGTTTCAAATCTCTCAAACATGGAATCTGTTCCAAACAAAATGGAATCCGTTCCAAACATATATTCCATGGGTCCTTACTCGACAGTGCAAATACTAAATTCACCCTGTTAGATACTTTTTCAGCCCCTTGTCCGATACTAAGTAGCAGTCACAATTTGGATCCATTTTAAAATGTGTAATCCCTTTTCATGATATTATGCTGGATCATATAATCCAGGCCACTTCTCAAAGATTCTATCCACAATTGACTCTGCTAATGAGATTCGATGGAAGTGTTGTACAGAATCTTCTCTTCCGAAGAATGATTCATCGAAATTATGAGTCCCACCCGTGTCCATTGATATGGACACATCTGAGAATCAACAATGCTCGGTAGTTGGAGTTCCTCTATCAATCTATTTCCTTCTTCTTGTTGCTGGATATCTCGTTCTTATACACAATCTTCTCCTTTGTTCCCAAGCCTCTGTGATTATCAGACAGAGTTAGAAAAGATCAAATCTGATGATTCCATCATACTGATTGAGTTGCCGAAAAACTTTTAGATGGGTATCCTACATCCTGAAACTGAATTCCTTTCTGTAAAGAATCTCTTTCTAGTTGTTCTGAAACAATTAGAGATTCTCTGGAAAAATACGGGGTTTTGCTTTTGCTTTTGTGGCACCATGCTATTGGTCGCTTGTTGGGGCCAATCAATACTTTCTAGAAGAAATATTTGATATCAATCTCATCGATCTCATAACTTATCAGATCAAATCCATCATCTCATAAGTAATATACCAAATCCCATCAATTCGAATCACTTTTCGAGAAATCTAGACATCTAATCGTAAAACCAAGTAACGAGATCTAATTCATTATACGAACAATAAAAAGGTGAACGGTTATTGGATTGATGATAAATAAATCCCTGGGTCGCGACAGTGATCGATTGATGTATGATAGAAAGAGAATTCGTGGTTCATCTCCACCCTTAAGCCAAAAAAAGTATTGATCAAGATTTCTCTTGAGTCTGACTCATAGTGACATGTTATCAAAGAATGACTCTGGTTATCAAATATTGAACAGCCGGATCAATTTACCCTTACTATACTTTAGTTTGACAGTATAATGAATTATGATTCAATGGAATTGATCCGTTTATCGAGAAGAGGATATTCCTTGCTTCATTATCAGCAATTACTTAATTCACAAACCTCGTGTGGGCGTATCGTTTGTTTATTTCCCATCTCATCGGAACCCTTTTTTCGCTTCCGGCTTAGCCCTATCCCCTTCTAGAAATTTAGTGATAGGGTTCTCTAGGACTGGACGTATCCTATGTGGCAAATACCGAGCGACAAACCCCTATGTTCCTTCCCATTACCGTGGTATTTTTCCGACAAGTTCCCGTGATTGTACAGCTCAAGATTTTATTTTTAATTGATGCATATCGAGTTTTGAGATAGTGATAGTGACGCTATCCGATTATTATTGATACTGACTAATCGATATTGTTGATACGTGACTCGATATGATGAGACCTTGAACGGAGCTGCTAACTATGTATATTACAGCCGAAAATAGCCCGATTTGATTCAACCATTTCCTTTCCATTCGCATTAGCAAAAGCATGTCCTCCTTGCATAATATGGAGTCGCGTCTGCGTCTTCATTGCTCTGTATATGATGAGTCGATTACTTACATCCTTCGTCTATAGATGCTACTACTATCTCTCCCAGAGATTGTGAACGATTTTTCCCTAGAAATATTCTTGTTATTGCTTCGACTCATTATCTTCACCAAAAAGTGATCCACGCTCTAATAGCTCCGATAATTAATATCTGCATTCAGATACGAAGGCTCTTATCCCCACAACGAAAGCACTTTTCCTTCTTTCATATACTTTGGGAATTTCACTTGAAAAGAAAATGTTCCATACAACGGATTTGGGTTCCATAACCATGGTTCCCATGTATACGAGATCTTGTTCACTTTCATGACCCTATCATCTTATATTCACACAGAAAATCAATTTATAGAAACTAATACAATTAGATTACTTCTTCATAGCTCAATACTTGGGATTTGCGAACCCAGGTAAATCGGTTCAGGATCATGGGAGTCCTTCCTATCAGATAGTAGGGCTTTTTGCAACAAATGTACTCTATAAGTAATTGCCCCATAGATCCTATATCTATCTATATGATAGAAGAGATCAAAGGGATTCCTTATTTGTACAAATGTTACTTTCGCACTTGAACGACATGAAGAAATCAACGTATACATTGTTCTTTATCTTTTGAGTTGTTCTGCCGGATCGGCGTCGCTCAGATCGTTGGTCTTCACCCGTCACCCTGATGAAAAAAATCGGATCACTTCTTATAGATCGTTGAGAATGATTCTGATCTAGTTCATAAGGCCTATTAAAGTAGAAGGCGCTCTGGTGGGACCCCCTCACGGACCAGAAAAAAGATGTCAGTCCAGTTTGATAATAATCGAGTGACATTACTTCTTCGGTCCGAACAGTTAGTATGATGCAAAACCAGATCTTGTTCTAGTCGTTGCTCAGAGATTTCTATAGGAAAAAAAAAAAATACGAATCGGAGTTGGAAGAAGAGAAGAGGTCGTCGACCTGCAACAAATAAAGGAGGATTATTCATCACATAGTTTGGCTCCTAGAATATGGCGCCTTGTGGAAACTATGGTGATTTGTAGTAAAGCCACTGTTTCCTTCTATCGGGCTCGGGCAACGCGGACCTTTCATCATGAAGAGGATATGAGTCTTCAAGAGAATGATCGTCGGAGTTCATGCAGCACACATAAACCAGGCAGTACCAGACACGAGATAGATCTTCCAAAGAACAATGCTTTTTTCGAGTAAGCCATTCATTTTGGGACCCTGCGGATCCATTCTTTTCCTATTCAAAGATCCCCTTTTGTTCTCCCCTGGGTTGTTTTCACGGTCGCGAGAATTCTTTGTCAGATGAGAGATGTCAAAGGTGCTTATTACTTCCCAAACAAAACCTTCTACTCTATTGATATGCGGGTTACTCAAATACGCAAGAAAGGTACTTCGAATTGTTGATTATCGCCAGAGTGGGTTAAGAATAGTCATTATCTAATGGTCTTTCCTTTCTAATACTCTATCCGAGAGTTATCATGGATTTCTCAAATCTTTTCCTATTCTAACGGAACGCTAATTGTGATCAATAACAAAGACATGTTGAGAAAGGGATGGCTTTTCCTCGGAGGAAATGAAACATTGATTCAGTACAGGAGGAAAGATTTCCTGCATTCCCTTAGCCGTAACGATATGGGCCATGAAAACGGGATTAAGGGAACATGATTGGCCGTGTGGTAAGTCGTGTAAGACTTTTTTATTCCATTTTTGGACCTTAATCTCCATGGACAATATGCTACTGCTGAAACATGGAAGAATTGAAATCTTAGATCAAACACTAGTATGTATGATATGAACTGCCTAAACAAGAATCTGAACGGCGACAACCAGAGTCTATACTCACTACAGCAAACACTTTTCCATTAATGAACCATGTAAATCCACGGAAAATAAAAATCGCCATCCTATGAAAATGCTTTTGCTATCTGCTCCAAACGCATCATTGGTTTCACTGAATAACAAAGAAAATATTAGACTTGCTCGTCGTCCAGGTCGAATGGATCTTCTCAATTGGAAGATCCCCCATATGATAATACATATTCCGTTGGACCGCGCCTAATTCCTCATTATTTTTTGTTCCGAAGCAAGATATCCACGAGGCCGGTTTGTGCGTCCTATGCATATATTCACTACCAAGATGTACTGATTCTCTTTCGGATGGCCCTGAAAGGAGAAGGAGCCGGAATTCCAACAGACTCTGGCTACCAACAGACGTCGTCTATTCTCTACTTCACCCGACCCGATCCATTTTGGGAACGTCCAGTGCCAAAGTCACTGAATGGGTAGTCGCCAATCCTAACACGGACTATATATGTACGTTATCTGCTGGTTTTATGGGTTACTGGTGGTATTTTACCAGAGGTTTTTATCAATCTACCCTTGTGTGATTCCTCTTGAATCATATACTCGGGGTGGGTGCGGGCTGGACGATTCCCAACGGACTCTCCTCCTTCATTAGATAGAGGAAGACGCCAAATCTCGGTGATCCCCTGCCGAACCTATTCCAATTCCAACAGCTCGGACCGATCGTGGGGATGCCGGAATACTTCGGATCAACAGATAAGATACTCGGTATATCCATTATTGATTAGGATCCGAAATCTGTTTTTATTGAAATTGCCCAGTTCCATGACAGCATTCTCAACTAGTAATGCCCTTGAAGAGGACGCGAACCTCCACGCTCTTTATGTAAGCCGAGATTGTTGATCTCGCGTGTCTACCATTTCACCCCAAGCATCTTGAAAGTGTGAATCTTATTCATGAATATGATATCTATCTAATGTGACTATATGGAATATTATGGACCAAAGTGGAGTGTTGGAGTTTTTCTATCGATCGGGTCCATGGTCCATATAGGCCCGGGTCAGACATCAAATTTCTTCGATTTGAATTATCCGGCGGATACCTTAATTATATCAAAAAGATTACAATCCAACCTTTTCCCGATTCACTCAGAACCAACAAAGCAGTGATATGTACCCAAATACCGATATATATCTGTAAAAGCAGGTCGCTATTACGCCTATTCCTAATCCTAATAGAATGTAACGACGTAGCGATCCATATGTAAACTAGTATCTATTTACATACGCTCGAACCCCCATCCTCATACTAAGAATTTACATAAACCCTTTCCGGTCTGGTCCGGTATGGATGAACTTATAATCTGATGAGGATCCGATTCCATGATTATACGTTATAACCCACCCATCCCATTTGGTTGGGCCGGACAGATCTACTATTCTTTCTTCCAGTTAGTAAGAGGGATCTTGAACAGAAAAGACCTAAAGCTAAAAGAGGGTATCCTGAGCATTGCAAGAATTGGGTTCCATTGATATTCCTGGTATAGTAGATGCCTATCAAACATACAGTCATACTCATTCGATGATTGGGTTTTTATCTTAAAGGAGCTCTTCTTATATTTCGCACGTAAGGCGGTTATTTCTTGATTTCCGTCCAGTCTTAATAACTTGGATTATTTTTTTAGATAATATTAATCGAAACAGACGCTCGTAGGAGTCCATTGAAACCAAGAATATAGGCCTGCCTGCCACTCCACACCAATAGATGGAGTTTTTCCGAAAAACTGCTAGTGGAGGAAGACCTCCTAGATAAGACACATAGGCTGAAGGAGACCAAAAAGATCTTCGTGTATAGATCCTGCATAATCTTCGAAATGTTATCAGTTCCTGACGTAACCAAATAATACAATGCAATCAAAGTCCTAGATTTTCATGGAGATATAGAACAGCATATAGTTATCAATGCTTGCTATCCTCTTTTTAGTCTCCAACATTATTCCAATAATTACAATCCGAGTTGACCGGGGACGAAGATTCAAGCATACGTTTTCATGCTGTTTGAGTAATAGCAATGAGATTCCCCATATTCATGCTAAGAATAAGCATGTTTCCAGAAAATGCCATTCGTTTTATGAGAACTAAAAAGAATATTCCGAAAATTCGCGTGGCTGAAGCTGAAGCAGCTTACTTTCGAAGTAACAGAAAGAAAACAACGACTGAGTGGGATAGTCCAGACGTCGAAAAGAGGATTCTCACTTCTTTCCTCTCATTCAACCGTTGCATGAGACTTTCATCTCGCACGCTCCTAAGTGATAAAAGAAGAAGAACTCCTCTTCTTTCCTGTTTGATTACCTTCCTCGCGTATTAATAAGACCGAATCCATTCGATTTCTTCAAGGATTACTATCCTTACTTTTCGAGGAATCCTTCATCAGTGTTTGTGAATGACTTACTTTCAATCCTTTCGCCTTGGTTCCGTAGGAGCAAGTCAGAAAGATTGAGAAATAGAACCATCTGATTTTGATTCGTTCTCAATAGCCTAGTGACATCTTATGGTTATCCTTTGTCATACGGATGCTCCTATACACCTCGTAGTCCTGAAGAGGATAACCAACTATGTCATCATCTACATCGTAATTCAAGCATTGTATACGGCTTAGTCCGATCATTGGTAGGCACTCCCGTATAACGAAACTTGCAAAAATGGATCTGTTTTATCATAAGAGATTCGTTGTTCCGACCCTGCTTCACTTTATTGTTATTTGAACAAAAAGATCACAATAACCTTTTGGTAAAAGTTATGTCTTTGTCGCGATTGGGGATAGCATTTCTCTTCTGCTGTCATGGAGTTTTGACAATCCAAACATCTCAGAAGATAATATAGAGGTAGGAATTTGTCAACGACCGCACTCCTTCGTATACGTCATGAGTCATTTATGAAAGGGGCTGGGGAAAGCTTGACCCAATCCTACGTGAATGATATACGCATTGAAATTCCTGGGGAGTTTTTTATACATTTGGTGTATGATAAACCATTCACTATTTCTTGAAGCTCGATCTCCCCCCCGATGCACCATATAGCCAAGAGAACCATGAACCAGCTAGAAGGCTTTGCCCACCCATATTCAATATTTCATATTAGCCTCATTAGCCCTTCACTCCTTGGTATACAGATAATAGGTAGGAACATAAACTAACATCTGGAGCTACAAAGATAGTTATAATCGTAGCACCCATAAAACATTCCTCCTAGAGTTAGCTGTTAATACAATACAGAAACTCTGTTAAGCCGATTTCTGTACATTCAATGTACGCTACGGATAGAGGAATACATATAGTTGAACATAGTCAAATAGAATTGAAAGATTCCGTTGAAATTGTTCGTTTGGAATTTCCCGAAAGCTAATTAATATGTTCGTCTCTTCCATCGGAACAATAGGGCCGTTATCTTATTACTAAACTTGTTGAAGAGATGAAATAGAACCAGTTCTATCCTTTTGACAAGGTTGAATCGATCATCAGAAAAGATTAGCCAAAAATTAGGATACATTTTCTGGGAAAATGAAACTTCCATGGAAGAGAATCAAATGCAACGCTTTCATAAAGTTCTCGTAGAATCGATAATGAAGTTTTCATTCTGTACATGCCAGATTCATGAATTAGTAATGCATCCTCTCCGAAAAAGTCCCAATTGTTTCGAACTTCTTATTTTTGCATGGGATATTTACGGAATCCCCATGAATATTATCCCCCTTTCCATGAGTATTCCATAAGATTCCTCTTTCATTATTCTTAAGCAAGCCCCCGAGAGGGCTTTCGTTGATCATGATTTATGTTTATCTTTCTTTTCATTTTGTTTGTTTCGAGAAAGATATCGCCGATTCTTTTTGTTCTATTGATTCTTTTCCGATCGAGATGTTGGATCCATGTGTCTATATAGATCCTGTTCATGATTACGACAATGTGCAAAAGCTCTCTTTGCCTCTGCCATTTCTATGAGTGCGTCTTCTTGTTGCGTATGGCATCGCCACTCCCTTTGGCACATCTACTAATTCGGAAACTTGATTTGAAAGCATATTCGACCCGGACGTGTTCCCGGGATGCCCTAATACCCAACGAAGGCAAGTGCTTTTTCCTTGTGTAATCCTATTTCCTAGGAAACTTTATGGTCGATCCGCCTACACGCCTTGCTTTTACTGCTATATCGGGAGTTACTCCACGTATTGCTTGACGTAAACAGATAGTGGATTTTGTTTCGGTCTTTTTTTGGAATCTTGTTCATGGCTCGATAGATAATTGATAAGCCCTGATTTTTTCCGTGTGTTCAGAATAGGTGACCCAACATGTTAACTAATCGATTACGATACATTGGTCGGATTTTGCAGTTGGTTCTTCTGCAGTAACTCTACGTGAATGGGCGTGAAAGGAGGTTCAAGATCTTTTTTCTTTTTATAAGGCTAAAAACGAATTACTTATTTTGGCTTTTGAACCCCATAATTGTGGGTGGATCTCGAAAGATGATGAAGATCTCCCTCCAAGCCGTACATACTACTTGCATCGAATACGCTTTCTCCATCAGAATTCTATATGTATCGATGGATCGCGTATGGAATTCGGTTTACTCACTTTAATTGAGTTCCGTTTCCCTCCTTTTCCTGCGAGGATTGAATCCTGGTATTTACATTCCCATACGGTCGTTCCTTAGGTTTCCGAAATATTGTAATGTACAAAAGTGCTTCGAAGCTTGCTATTGACTCGGACCTGTTCTAAAAAGTCAGGATGTCGAATTGTGTGGTTGACACGGACAAGTAAGGAAAACCTCTGAATTGATTTCAATATTGGACCTTGGACATATAATAGTTTCCGAACGATCTCTTTAGAAAGAAGATCTTTTGTCTCATGTACCTGCCTCCATCCCCTTACGAAACTTTCGTTATTGGGTTAGCATACCTTCACATTTTTCCTAGCATTCACATGGCATCTCCAATGATACAAGTCGTGGATAATATCTACAACTCACTAGAAACGCCTTGTCGCACGATCCTTACCCTCGCCAGCATCTAGGGTTCCTCGAACATGTGATATCTCCCACCGGTTAATCTCTTAACCCTTCCTCCTCTTACATACTACAGTGATGTTCCTTGTAAATTATGGGCCATACGCAGGTAGATAAGCAGTGATTTAAATCCGCGAGGTTAATCGTACGCTGGCAACTTTAACGTAAGGCAAGTTTGGTTTTTTGGGGGTGATAGTGGAAGTTGACAGATAAGTCACCCGTCCTGTCACTCCTACATACCGTCCTTTAGATTTCACCTCATACGCTCCTCGTTCATTCTTTCGAGTATTGGATCCTTTTCCTTCGTTGAGAATCGTCCTCCTTATTTCCCTCTCCTCCGTCCCCGAGATAACTAGACCATTCAGTCACGTTTTCATGTTCCAATTGAACCCTTCCCCATTTATGATCAAAGGGAAAGATTATTTCTTTTTACCAAACATATGCGGATCAATCACGCTCTTATAATAATAACAAAATCTTTCTCGATCATCCCCTTCCCCTTATTTTTCGAGAATCAGAAAGATCCGTTTCGAGTTTTGAATTTGTTCATTGGAATCTGGGCTCTTCTATCTTCTACTTCTTTTTGAATATCTCTTATTTTTTTTTTTGCTTGAGTCTTTATTTCATTTCGATTTTCTTTCCCCTCTTTTCTTTTTAGTCCCTTCAATCATTCTTAAGTTCCCATGGGTTGTTGATCCGGTAGAAATCTGACCCATTTTCTCTTTCTCATCGAGCGAAGGGTACGAATAAATCATAATTTATTTTTCGATCAAAACAAAAAAGGTACTAATGTGAAATCTTCGTTTTTTTTTTCCTCTTCCTCTATCCTACCACCAGCGTTGGAACTCAATAAGAAACCTTTCCTTCTGTATGAATCGATATTATACTTCCAATCTTCCCGTACCTCCCAAGGAAATCCCGCATTGGGGATCCAAAATTGACGGTTAGTGTGAGCTTCCATGCGTTATGCACTCTTCAATGGATTCATTTTCTGAAAATCCTTTCTTTCGTGCTTTAGTTGAGCGTCCGCCGAATCCTTTCGATGACCTATTTGTGTTGACGGATATCCATATGATCCGATCGATTGCGTAAGGCCCGCCGGTAGCAATGGAACCGGGCACGTATACAGAAAAACAGTTTTTTTCTATTATTATATTTATTATATTTAGTTATTGATCCCCCGGTCGGGATTATATAGTATTTTTTAGTGATCCTGTTCGGTGAGTCCCTTCTCCTATGACTGTTGCACCATTCCTCTTTGTCTCTGTGGACCGAGAGAAGGGGGCTCCGCGGGGAAAGAGGGTTGCCGTGATAGAAGCAAGGAGTCACCTGCTTCAATATACCACATGGCATTCTGTCAATGCACTTTAGTTGGACCCTCATGTCGATCCGAATGAATCAGTTCTTCCACAGAGGTAAATCTTTGCCTGCTGGGCAAGAGGATAGTAGTTAAAGTCTGTCCTCGGTAGACCATTATTTCTATTACTCTGAAATTATATTTCTATAACTATGAAATTAATATTCTATAACTATTACTTAATACATGAAAGAAGTAGTTAATGTGGGGTTACCAATCCTTTTTCTTGTATGTATTCTAAGAAAGAATTTGTCCATTTTATTTTTTCGAGGTCTCCAAAAAAGGGTGTGAAACCATAGGAACTCTTGCATGGAATTTTAAAAGAAATTTAGCTCCAGTTTCCTCGGAAATGTACGATCTCTTTGGCGCAGAAGAAGGGTGAGCTATACCATCTTGACTTGGTTCTGGCTTTCCCCTCTTTTTTTCACAAGACGAGTCGGGTTCTTCCCTCCTACCAGTATCGAATAGAACATGCTGACAAAATCTTCTTCATGTAAACCTGCTCTTCTCGATTTAGATCGGGAAAATCGTAACGGATTTTATGAAACCATGGTTCGATGTCTCTAATCCGTATTCCCAATCCTATTTCCTATAGGAGCATTGACAGTGAATCCAATTTTTCCCATTATTTTACTATCCATCCCATTATTTGACTATCCATAATAGGCCGAAAGAATGCCCGGCTCCACACGTTGTTCCTGAAAGTGGGCGTTGAGTTTCTCGACCCTGTTGCCTTAGGAATTTAGTTAGTTTCTATTTCTCTATGGACGGAAAGGGATATAACTCACGGTAAAGTGTCACCTTACTGGTGGAAGTCATCGTTCGAGCCTGATTATCCCTAAACCCAATGAGTTTTTCTATATTTGCCTTGCTCCCCCGCCGTATCGAACGAGAATGATAGAGCTTGTGGGATTGAACGTGGATAGGGTAGGGGATGACTATAGTTGCTGGGAGTCGAACTCAGTCTAATATGAAGCGCATGGATACAGTTATGCATTAGAATGAAAGAGAATTCCGAATCAGCTTTGTCTACGACAAGGAAGCTAATAAGTACTGCACTATGAATCTCCTGGAGAGTTCGATCCTGGCTCAGGATGAACGCTGGCGGCCTGCTTAACACATGCAAGTTCGGACGGGAATTGTGTTTTCCAGTGGCGGACGGGTGAGTAACGCGTAAGAACCTGCCCTTTGGGAGGGTAACACCTGGAAACGGTGCTAAGACCCCGTAATCTGAGGAGCAAAAGGAAATATCCGCCCGGAAGGGAGGGTTGACAGTCTGATTAAGCTATTGGTGAAGGTAAGAGCTTACCAGGCGATGATCCTGCTGGTCCGAGAGGTATGATCAGCCACCTGGACTGAGACCGGCCCCAGGACTCCTACGGGAGGCAGCAGTGGGGAATGTTCCGCAATGGGCGAAAGCCCTGACGGAGCAATGCCGCGTGAGGTAGAAGCCCCGTGTCGTGAACTTCTTTTCTCGGAGAGAAACAATGCGGTAGCTGAGGAATAGCATCGCTAACTCTGTGCCAGCAGCCGCGGTAGACAGAGATGCAAGCGTTAGCCGAATGATTGGGCGTAGCGTCTGTAGTTGGCTTTCAAGTCCGCCTTCAAATCCCAGGGCCACCCGGACGGCGGTGTGGAACTACCACGCTGTAGTACTTAAGGGCAGAGGAATTCCCCGGTTTAGCGTTAAATGCGTTAAAAAAGAATCGGAAAGAACACCCAACGGCGAAAGCACTCTGCTGGGCCGACACTGCACTGAGAGACGAAAGCTAGGGACAAATGATTAGATACCCCTTAATCCTAGCCGTCGCGAGGATACTAGCGCGTGCGTAATCGACCCGTGCAGTGCTGTAGCTAACGCGTTAAGTATCCCGCCTGGGGAGTACTTTTCGCAATAATGAAACTCAAGGAAGGACGGGGGCCCGCCACAAGCGGTGGAGCTGTGGTTTAATTCGATCAAGCGAAGAACCTACCAGGGCTTGAATCCGTTAATTCCTCATTGAAGAGAGGGGTTGCCTTCGGAACGCGGACACAGGTGGTGCATGGCTTTCGTCAGCTCGGGCCGTAAGGTGTTGGGTTAAGT
This sequence comes from Musa balbisiana, assembly GCA_004837865.1. Lineage (NCBI taxonomy): Eukaryota > Viridiplantae > Streptophyta > Magnoliopsida > Zingiberales > Musaceae > Musa > Musa balbisiana. The sequence continues at coordinate 41,660 of PYDT01000913.1, forward strand.
CCGCAACGAGCGCAACCCTCGTGTTTAGGTTGCACCATTGATTTTGGAACCCTGACAGACTGCCGGTGATACGCGGAGGAAGGTGGGAATGACGTCAAGAGTCATCAATGCCCCTTATGCCCTGGGCTACACACTGCTTACAATGGGCCCCCGGTGACAAAGTGTCGCGATCCGCGAGGGTGAGCTTAACCCCAAAACCCCTTCCTCAGTTCGGATTGCAGGACTGCAACTCGCCTGCATGAACCGTAATCGCTAGTCATCGCCGGTCAGCCTACGGCGTTGACTTCGTTCCCTGGCCTTTGACACACCGCCGTCACACTATGGAGCTGCCATGCCCGAAGCGTTACCCTTAACCGCAGGAAGGGGGATGCCGAGTCGGGGCTAGTGACTGGAGGAAGTCGTAACAAGTACCGTATGGAAGGTGCGTCTGGATCCCTCCTTTTCATGAAGCTAATTCTTCTGCTTGTTGGGTATTTTGGTTGACACTGCTTTCACACCAAAAGAACGACTTACGTCTAGCTAAGCGTGGATTGGAAAGTCTTCTTTCGTTCTGTTCTCGACGGTGAAGTACAACCAATCTCATGGAGCTTATATCCTAGGTCGAACAAGTTAGTGATAGAATCCCTTTTTTATATCGTCCCCATGTCCCCCCGTGTGGCGAATGGGACGTAAAAGGAAGAGAGAGATGGTTTTTCTCGCTTTTGCATAGTCAGTGCCTCCCACTGGAGGCCCACACGACGGGCTATTAGCTCATGGTAGAGCGCGCCCCTTATAATTGCGTCGTTGTCCTGGGCTGTGAGGCTCTCAGCCACATGATAGTTCAATTGCTCATCATCGCCTGACCCGGAGATGTGGAAGATAAGAGTGAATCATCCAAGGCACATTAGCATGGCGTACTCTCCCTCCGTTCGAATCGGAGTTTTAAACCAAACTTCTCCTCAGGAGGATAGAGGGGGGGCGATTTCAGGTGAGATCCAATGTAGATCTAACTTCTATTCACTCGTGGGATCCCCGGGCGTCCGGGTGGACCACCACGGCTCCTCTCTCTCGGAGAATCCATACATCCCTTAGCAGTGTATTGACAGCTATTCTCGAGCACAGGTTTTAGTTCGGCGCCTCAATGGGAAAATGGAGCACTAACAACGTGAAATGGAGCACCTACAACGCATCTTCACAGCCCAAGAACTACGAGATCGCCCCTTTCCATTCTGGGGTGGACGGAGGATCGTACCATTCTGATCCTTTTTTTCATGCTTTTCCCGGAGGTCTGGAGAAAGGCAGCAATCCAATAGGATTTCCCTATCCTCCCTTCCCGAAAGGAAAACTTGAAATCTTTTTCCTTTCCGCCGGACCAGGCATGGATCTAGCCATAAGAGAATTCTGGTATAAATAACTCACTTCTTGTCTTCGACCCCCTCAGTCACTACGACGCCCCCCGATCAGTGCACTGGATGTGTCTATTTATCTATCTCTTGACTCGAACGGGAGCAAGTTTTGAAAAAGGATCTAGAGTGTCTAGGTTGGGCCGGGAGGGTCCTCTTAACGCCTTCTTTTTTCTTCCCATCGAGTTATTTCACAAGACTTGTCAGGGTAAGAGGAGAAAGGGGAACAAGCACACTTGAAGACGCCATTACAACGGAGAGTTTGTATCTGCGTTTCGGGAAGGATGAATCGCTCCCGAAAAAGAATCTATTGATTCTCTCCTCAATTTGGTTGATCTTAGTGCGATGATTTTACTTCACGGGCGCTGTCTCTGGTTCAAGTCCCGTATGGCCCAGCTGAGCCAGGAAAAGAATAGAAAAAAAGAACATCTGACTCTTTTCATGCTACTCCACTTGGCCGCAGGGATATAGCTCCAGTTGTAGAGCTCCGCGCTTGCAATTGGGTCGTTTTCGATTACGGGGTTGGATGTCCTAATTGTCCCAGCGTAATGGATCGTATCTTGTACTGAACCGGTGGCTCCACTTTTTCCTAAGTAATGGGGAAGAGACGAAACAGGCACTGAAAGACTCTACTGAACAAAAGATGGGCTGTACGAACGTAGGGAAGGTAGGATGGGCAGTTGGTCGATCTATATGGATCGTACATGGACGATAGTTTGATTCGGCGTCTCTCCTAGGTTCGAGGAGTACGGGGGTTGTTCCCTCTCTGGGAATCCCGGGGAAGGGATCAAGTTGTCCCTTGCGAAATAGCTGATGCACTAATCTCCCTTCAACCCTTTGATCGAATGTGGCAAAAGACGGAAAATCCATTGACCGACCCCATCGTCTCCACCGCCCGTAGACTACGAGATCCCCCCAAGGACGCTTCGGCATCCAGGGGCACGGAACCGACCCATAGACCCTGTTCATAAGTGAACGCCTAGCTGTCCCGCTCGCCGTTGGCAGAAGGGGTCGAGAAGGCAATCACTCGTTCTTAAAACCAGCATTCTTAAGACCAAGAGTCGTGCGAAAAGGGTGAGAGCTCTCCGTTCCTGTTCTCCTGTCGCTGTTCTCCGAACCACAAGATCCCCTTAAATGGGATTCCAACTCAGCACCTTTAGATGTTTGAGAAGAGTTGCTCTTTGGAGAGCACAGTACGAGAACGTTTAGCTGTTTGTCGGGGGGATTTATTGTCCTCTCGTTGGCCTCTATGGGAGAATTAGTCGGGGAGGCCTGAGATGCGGTGGTTTACCCTGTGGCGGATGTCAGCGGTTCGAGTCGCTTATCTCAACCCTTGACCTGGAGCTGATACTAGATAGCACCATTCGGCAGTTCGATTAAATGATTTATCATCTCGGACGTTGATAAGATCCTTCTATTAGCAGCACCTGAGGATGCAAGCCTTACCGTTATGCGAGGTTCAAACGAGGAAAGGCTTAACGGGGGATCCTTGCACCCAGAGACGAGGAAGGGCGTAGCAACGACGAAAGGCGTCGGGAGTTGCAAATAATCATAGATCCGGAGATTTTCCGAAATAGGTCAACCTTTCGAACTGCTGCATCCATGGGCAGCAAGAGACAACGGGCGAACTGAAACATCTTAGTATCCGAGGAAAGAAAGCAAAAGCGATCCCGTGTTAGCGGGCGAGCGAAATGGGATCAGCCAAACCGTGAAACGGGGTTGTGGGAGAGCAATACAGCGGCGTCGTGCTGCTAGGCGAAGCGGTTGAATAAATCTGCACACCCCCCTTAATAAAATGGGGGGCGAAAGCCAGTAGCCGAAGCATCACTAGCTGACGCTTCTGACCCGGTCGCCATGGGGCACGTGGAATCTCCGTTGAATCAGCAAGGACCACCTTGCAAAGGCTAAATCTCTTGTTGACGATAGCTAGTAGTACCGTGAGGGAAAGGGAAAAAGAACCCCCCTCGGGAGTGAAATAGAACAGGAAACGTGAAGCTCCCAAATCATGGAGAGAATGTGATTTCCTGACCGCGTGCCTGTTGAAGAATGACCGGGCGACTCATAAGGAGTGGCTTGGTTAAGGAACCCACCGACCGTAGCGAAAGCAGTCTTCATAGGGCGATTGTCACTGCTTATGGACCCGAACCTGGGTGATCTATCCATGCGCAGGATGAATCTTGGGTGAAACTAGTGGAGGTCCAAACCGACTGATGTTGAAGAATCAGCGGATGATTTGTGGTTATGGGTGAAATGCCACTCGGAACCCAGAGCAGCTGGTTCTCCCCGAAATGCGTTGAGGCGCAGCTGTTGATACTGGACATCTAGGGGTAAAGCCTGTTCTGGTGCGGGCCGCGAGATCGTACCAAATCGGGCCAAACTCTGAATACCTAGATATGACCCACAAATAAGAGGTATCAAGGTGCGGCCAGTGAGACGATGGGGGATAAGCTTCATCGTCGGAGGGAAACAGCCCTGATCACCAGCTAAGCCCAAAGACCGCTCGTGATAAGGGGTAGGGGGTGCAGAAACAGCCCGGAGGTTTGCCTAGAAGCAGCCACCCATTAAAGAGTGCGAATAGCTCCTGATCGAGCGCTCCTTGCGCCGCCAGATGAACGGGGCTAACGATCTGCCGAAGCTGTGGGATTGTAAACTGCCCATCGTAGGGACGTTCCGCCTTAGAGGAATCACCCTCGCAAGCAGGTTGGACGAAGCGGAAGTGGAATGTCGTCTTGGGAACGCAAACTTGGTTAAGAATCCATGCCCCTAAAACCTACGTGTTCCTCCGCATTTTCGGTCCACGGAAGGGTGAGTCAGGGCCTAAGAGCAGCCGAAAGGCTAGTCCGATGGTACAACAGGTGAATATTTCCTGTACTACCCCGTGTTGGTCCCGAGGGCGGAGGATGCTAGGTTAGCCGAAGGATGGGTATCGGTTCAGGACGCAAGGTGACCTTGCTTTTTCAGGTAAGACGGGGGAAGAGGACATGCCTCGATCCAATCGTCCGTACGCCTAGCTGTTCGCGTGCAACACCGGCGCGTAAGTTTACTCCTCTCCCCCATCGCTCCATGGTCATCCCTCCTCAGCTAGCACGCACCCACAAGTCCGAACCGACCTCAACAAAAGGGTAATCTGGTACCCGAAACCGACACATGTGGTAGGAAGCCATACCTAGGCGCGATACACTCTCCGGTCGGGGTTAGAGGAACTCGGCAAACTAGCCCCGTAACTTCGGGAGAAGGGGTGCCTCCTCACAAGGGTCGCAGTGACCGTCCCGGGCGACCTGTTACCAAAAACACAGGTCTCCCGCAACGTCGTAAGACCAGTATGGGGCTGACGGCCTGCCAGTGCCGGAAGGTCCCGGTTTGTGACCTGATGACAGGGGAGCCGGCGACCGAAGCCCCGGTGCACGGCGGCCGTAACTATAACGTCCTAAGGTAGCGAAATTCCTTTGTCGGGTAGTTCCGACCGCACGAAAGGCGTAACGACTGGCACTGTCTCGGAGAGAGCTCGGTGAAATAGACATGTCTGTGAGATTGCGACTACCCGCACCTGTACGAAAGACCCTATGAAGCTTTACTGTTCCCTGGGATTGGCTTGTGGGCCTTTCCGGAGCAGCTTAGGTGGAAGGCGACGAAGGCCTCCTCCGGGGGGCAGCGAGCCATCCAGTGGAGTACCACTCGGGAAGAGCTAGAATTCTAGACCTTGTGTCATGACCTACGGGCCAGTGACGTCTCAGGTAGACAGTTTTCTATGGGGCGTAGGCCCCCACAAGGTACGGTAGGCGTGCAAAGTTTCCCTCCTCGGTCCTGACGAGATTGGCCCTCGAGTGCAAAGGCCGAAGGGAGCTTGACTGCAGACCCCCCGTCAGCAGAACCAAAGTCGGCCTTATGATCCGACGTGCCGAGTGGAGGGCCGTCGCTCAACGGGTAAAGTTCTCTAGGGATACAGGCTGAGCTTCCCCAAGATTCACATCGACGTTAAAGGTTTTGGCACCTGGATGTCGGCTCTTCGCCACCGGGCTGTATTAATGTTCCCAGGGTTGGGCTGTTCGCTTAAAGCCGTACGTGAGCTGGTCAGAAGCGCCGGAGACAGTTCGGGCCATATATCCGGTGCGGGCGTTAGAGCATTAGAGGCCCTTTCCCTAGTACGATAGTACTGGGAAGGACGCACCTCTGGTGTACCAGTTATTCTGCCCCCGGTAAACGCTGGGTAGCCAAGTGGCCGGAGCGGATAACTGCTGAAAAGGCATCTAAGAGCAACCCCCCAAGATGGATTGCTCTCTTATTCCGACGTCCCATAGCCCCCGGTAGCCAGCCGAGACAGCGACGGGTTCTCTGTCCCTTCTTGGATGTAGCGACGAAGTATTGAGAATCCAAGATAATGTACGGCGAGACGAGCCGTTATCATTACGTAGGTGTCAATGGAATGCAGGTGGGATGTTGCAAGCTGATCTCCTAACAGACCGAGGAGATTTGAACCTTGTTCCTACCCGACCTGATCATTCGTCATGCCCTCGCCATCTATTTTCATTGTTCAACTGTTTGACAACATGAAAACCCAAAAGCTCTGCCCTCCCTCTCTACTCTATCCAAGGGATTGAAGTGCAGAGGTCTTTGTGTCCCTTCCAGTCATACCATTTGAGAAATGTGGAGGGGAAAGTAGGTGGAACTGGCCGATACGACTGAAGGATTCCTCTTTGGCTGGTTGGTACTGGTAACTGTATTCCTGTTATCGGTTTAATAGGTGTTTTCACTTTTACGGTTCATAGTTCTGGTTTGGGTTCATCTCTCTCTAATCGATAACCGGATTGTAATACATAAAGAGTAAGAAAGAACTCAACGGGACCTTATCGCTCTAATTAGACAAAGGAAGGGTAGGTCCCCGTTGAGTTCTTTTCTTCACCTTAAGGCAGTAGGAAGATTTTGATCTATTCC
>PYDT01000064.1:0-47963 GCA_004837865.1 Musa balbisiana
GACTTATTACTCCATTTTTTCAATTAACGATCCATCGGTCCAAGTAACTACAAACTCCGAATTGAAATGATAATATTACTAAATTACTGAGCGAATCATCACAACTATCTCGTTTTTACCCATAATGGGAGTTTTGTAAATCCATATGCATACAGTTCTAACTATTTGTATTTCTTTGTTTCGAACCACTCTTTCATTTAATTCTTCGTTCTTTACTAACACCATCTGATTCATCTCTTTGTGTCTTTTCAATCCACAATCACAGACAAAATAGAAGGACTGATATTGAAATCCGTCTAAATGGAGTGTGGACTAAATGCAGTGTGAGCTGCAATCAATATCAATCAATTAATACCAATAAATTATACCATACAAATCAATATTCAATATATCAATATTCTCGTAATATAAAAGTCTGTAGTAGTACCAATATCAATATATAGTAATAATTAATACCAATAATTATCGATAATATAATAAAAGATTATATAACTAATACTTATTGATCTTAGATATTTACATATGAATATTAATATTAGCTATTAAACTAATATTAAACTAATTATTAATGTTACGTATCTTCTTTTATTTCTTATATTTATTTACTTATATTTATTTATTTATTTATTATTATATTTATTATATTATTATTATATTATATTATATATCGGATTATATTATGTATAGGATTATATTATGATTACAGAGTAGAAGTTATGATTATAAAAATAGTAATATATGTAATATAGTTAGGTATGTAATTAAGTAATAGCATGTAATTTGTTAATATATTGATTTTATCTAGGATGATGATCCCTTATATACCTATGATATCTATGTCATTCTAATATCTATATATTTGTTTTCTTCAATAACGGTAAAACGGAACCACCGCGCTTTTTTTTTTAGATTAAATCGGATTCTAGAATCATTCCTAGAAACATAGACGGGTCCGAGCTTATAGACATTACATACATCTAGTATAACCTCCCCAACCCTTCTTTTTTTTTTACAATTCTGTAATACCGTCCATCTTTTCTCCTAAAACTCTAAGTCATATAGTAATACGTTATTATGTTTCACCGCAACCCTGGGATTTTGAACCATCATTGATAACTACTTAATAATATAATAAAAAGACTATTTTGAAAGCTAGTCAATGATGACCCTCCATGGATTCACCTATATAAGCCGCAGCTAACGTTGCAAAAATAAAGCTTGAATACCACTTGTAAATCAAAGAAAAATGACAGGTAGAGAATACTGAAGGGGACTAAAGAAACAAGAAGACAAATACTAATTCATCAGCCAATATATTCCCGAAAGTCGAAAACAAGAGATAAGGGGTTTTGTGCATCTTCAGGATGTAATTGGTAAAAGTATTGGCGTTGGGTGAATGTATTCCCAAATTAACCCCCAATCCTTTTTGCTAAGAACGCATAAAAATATGCGACTGACGTGAGTAAAGATAAAGCAAACAGTAGTATTATATCATGCGTGGGCGGAGCTACCTTACCCCTGAGGTACTGTAAATTTTCCAAGGTAAAAGAGCGCTGACCAGTTTAGCAACAAAAATAAATAGGCTCGTTCCAATAAAGGGAACCCAAGGCCATATTCTTCTCCAATCGGGGTTTGCTCAAGTCCGAATAACTTCAGGACATATTCGAAGAAATTAGGACCGCCGGTCGAATGGTTTGTGGATTCCGAACGCTAGGACACCGAATAATAAGATAGCAATTATACCCAAGAAGTGATAAGTACTTGGGCATGGACTTGACACCTACTATTTGCCAATAGAAATGTTGGCCTACTTCTACACCCGGATATATCGTAAAACCCCTGAGGTTGAATGGAAACATGGTATAAAAGTCATATGGTCCTCTAACAAAAAATTGACTTCAAAAAAGAAATTATTGATGCAACATCTCTTTCTCAACTCACCAACTGAATCACTAATGTAGTCATCATCGTTTATATTTAGGATATCAAGAAAGAATACATCGGATACCAAGAAAATCACAACATCATAAAATATTATCAATATGCCCACATTTCCATTTTGTTTTTTCTTTTTTAATTCAAGATTTAGTAACCGATCCCAATAAATCAGTATGAAAAATCCAAAAATCATTAAATAATTATTCTTAATCATAATCAACGATTTTCTATTATAGCTACAACGGCCCCACAAATGCGGATACTAATTTGTTTTAAGAAACCCCCCCAATCGGATTTGGAGCTATAGAGCTATCATTGATTGGGATCGAAATAATCTCGAGATCGGGGTCACAATTTGTATCGATTAACAAAATCGTCGGGACTCCCTAAAAATTACACATCTCGAGAAGGAATATATTCTTCTTGATGATCACGATGTCACAAATATCAGGCAATCCCCGTCATATATTTGATACCGCCGAGTATGTTTGCAAGCCAGATTAATTTTCTCTTCAACATTGCGGCCTTCTTTTGGGAAGGCCGGTTGAGTTCCCAATCTTTGTTCTGTCTTAAAACCTGACCTTTTGAAGTCTCGTTTCCGTAGTTAGACCACTTCGTTACCATCACCGAGCCATTTTTTATTAAAATAATGACACCGGGCCCTGTATGCCGCTGAGCTACTGAATCCGCTGCTGAGTTTTGTGGTACCACAATTAAAAGAAGTTTTTTCCCCTACTTGCGGAATCAAAAACTAAATCACAGGCTTCTGTAAAAACGAGCCGTTCTAGGAGATTTGTAATATGAATACCTTTACGCTTTGCAGAGAGTAGGGGCCATTCTACGGATTCCATTTCTTCGTACAATGATCAAAAGGAACTCGGCCTCCAATCATCTCTTCCAAATTGATGTCAATATATTATTGTCATTTCACCACACTTCCTTTGTTGTTTCTTTTTTTTTTTTAACTTTTAACAAGAGACGACGGTACTTTGAAATAAATCATGGTCGATGGAACCTTCTACCGGAATTCTTAACGTTGATACCTGGTACAACCCATTAATGTCTTTTTAATTACGTATTTTTTTTTACAATCAATTACTCGGACCAGTAGTTACGTTAAAAGACAGATAGTTAAAAGTGAAAAGATAGTTAAAGTAAAAAGAATATGATCTTAGGAAGCAATGAATCGCGTAAACGATTGTTCTGATGTCTCATGGAAATGGGACGTAAGAACAAAAAATTCTCTTATGGTGTAACACAACTATCTTCATTTCCAAATCGAATAGATTCTCTTTTGATTTCCAAATAAATGCTTCGTGTCTTGCCTTGAACGGGCACTAATTTTTTGAAATCGGTACCACACAGATTAATCACACAGAACAAACTTCCTCTTTCAGGCCTTTAACCAATCATACGACCCCGTAGGCAAGCTTTGCTTAAAACTCGAGCGGGTTTCTTGAAAAAAACTTGCTTCGGATATGAAACTTGAGTATTCAAGATGCCATCGTTAGTCCCAATAGGATAGACCGAAAGATATCGCTTCGTCCAAAGACGCCCCGCTCGTCCGCTCGCAAACAATCGATTAATTCCCAGGTGAAAAGACATAGGACATTTCATCTTCTGGAAACACCTTTTGATGTACTTGAGTAAAATAATCTCTATATGTTATTATGGATCTGTACCCCCTGGGAAACGATAAACCTTTTGGATGGTTATTAACCAAAGAGATACGATTGAACTATGGTTAGCTCGATTGAATCAGAATCCCCAGGGGATTCCAAGAATTTTGATACCTTCGTTCCAACCTTCAACGCTCTTCGAGGTTCTCGATATGACACCCCAAATCAATCGCAACGTGTTTGTTTTTTACTTCATAAGATTTGTTCCACTGTTGGAAGACTTGCGTTATGTCACCAGATCTCGATTTTCATTCTAATGTAACGAATGGATATCCTTCGTAAAAGATTTCTCCATAATGGCCATGGAACAGTAGCTCCTGGATGGCCAAATAGGGCTTAGCGATTATAACTAGAGGTCAACATGAACAATTATGATCTGAAAGATTTTATACGTGGGTCGTATTTGACTAAGACATAATTTTCACAAAAAAATTGTCCAATACTAATTTTGGTTAAGGATGTCTCTTCCAAGAATCGTGATGGGAAAGTACCAATTCAAAATGGAATGGGATTCAAAATGATGCTTACTGATGGATCGGATATTACATCCTCTATTTTCCTCTATTAAACCAGTTTTAAGTAATTGAGTACTTGGGAAAGTCTGTTGATGAAAATTGTCAAGTGCAAAATATTTCTAAACAAGATCTGATTATAAGTATTAAATGGTAAGATGAATAGAAATTTGATATTAGGTACAATTTGTGCCTAGGGACCCAGGCAATCCGTAATTGGGATTGGGGATCCGTCTTTTGTCATATTGTTTATGTGCAACATTGAATGGGCCAATTCGAAAAAATTGGATGAGACCAAAATTATCAGAGATTGGCATCCTTATTGCGATTTAACAAGGTACATAGTTAGTACCTTGATGTTGGTAATGTGAGTGAATCCTGCCTTGTAAAAAAAAACGGATGAATTGTGCGATCTAACATTATCGAATCAATCATGAACTTGCCTATCCTATCTTTTTCGGTATACGAAATAGTGGACTTGCTACTCATCTTAGAAATCTGAAGCGATCAGTTGTTCTTCCCTCAACCAAAGGAAGCGTGTGCCCCTTCGGGAGAACCTTTTGCTCTTGATCCCATTCAATACTAGCAACAATAAAAAAAAGTCCGAACTAGTGAAATACTTGTGGGGAGAATTCCGAATTGACTTGCCATTTCATGAAGGATCTAATTCCAACTCTAAGTGGACATTATCCTTTTCCCGCAGGAGATCTGAGGAAAAATGTTGCAAATTTATGCAAATCAGCTTATTTCCGATGTGACTACGGTCGAACCAAAACAAAATAATTTGTTGGTAGGTGTGATCCGGTGGACAAGATCAATTTCCATTTTTGATTCCTTAGAAAGTTTTTTCTGTTTACGGTGGTATCAAAAATGCCGCTGGCGGATAGCTCTGATCGCTCTCCAGATAAAGAAATCTAAGGAAAAATATTTTAGTTCAATATTTTTTTTTTTTCTCTCCACTCGGACTAATCCGAATACTCGAACGTCTCTGTATGGAAAGCGAGTTGTGTATCTACTCCAATGATACATTGTTCCGGACCATTATCCGACGAAGATCCGGGTAATATGCACTTCTTCGAGCATTGAAAAAAAACCGGATTATACTTTAGTTTGTATTTCGAAAATCTTTGGTCCTCGATACCAATCAAATCCTCTTTTTGTATGATGGAATTGACCCTCTACGGCCATATTAGTAATTCCCGAATTGCTTCTTCTGGATCGGGATCATAAAAATAAGAAAGAATACTATTTATACGTAAATACCTTGTGTTGGTATTTCGATCGAAAATACCCAAACAGGGGTATTAGTTCTTTCTCTCGTTCTTGAGTGTATTTATGGGATGAGAATCTATTTCTTCGCTTGTTCGCAAGAAATAAGAAGTCCTGGATATAGAAGATTATGAAATTCAATGACCATTAGACAGCGTGTGCTCAGGTTCTTAGTGAAAGTCAATAATTACTATCTTTTTCCCAGAGTATACAAACACGTTATGTCTTATCGACATGTATTGATAGGTCGGAGAATATCTGTCTTCGACAGGAAAAAAGACTAAACATTAATTGATCTGATCCTTGTGGAGCGAAAAAAGAACTATACTCGATCTGCACGGACCTCCCGCTAATATCCATAACTGCTCGTTTTTGATAATAGATGAACATTACCATAGTATATTCAGAGTGCATGGGACATCGGACTCCAGTGCATTCCTCTCTGATTCAGAATAAATATGTTTTGTACCTTCTCTTTAAAAATGAAAAGTGGAAGTTCCAGCACGAATCAGCAATCACTTGTTTGATTCTAAATGGTATTTTGAACTAAAATAAACTTTTTGGTGGAATATTTACATTAGTAGAATATCCGACTCTCAATAGTACATACAAGTCTATAGAAATGAAAAGCGGATGCCCAATGACGGGGTACGTGGGGATGAACCAAATCCTCATTGAATTTGAATTTTTCCATAGAAGGAGCTCGTACATGCTCGGCAGTAGTACAGCATGTGGAATTACTCACCGGTATGAAAAGTTATTTTAATGTTTAGCTTGACGTTACTGGTTCCAATTGATGACCGCAATATACTACAGCTTTCTCCCAATTCGCACCAGGTCGACAGAGTAGGACTCCGACCACATAACATATTGCAGATCCAAGATGTACTCCTGAAAGTAAAGGGGGTTCGAATATATATGGTGTGCTCGAAAAGGGTATGAAGCGATTGACAAGTCCAATCCCAATATCTTGATTTCGCGTGGCACAAGGCTCGTAGACCGAGATATATATCGTCTGCTAATACACGACCAAATTAGTGTTGGACAAAAATTTTTTCAGTCATCCCATTTCGAGGATCACGGAAATACCTCGGATAGTTGCCAAACAATCTGTTCTACGTACATAATATGATGAACTACTTCAACAAGTCTACGTGTGAGGTACCAGCATCTGATGTTCGTACAGCAGTATCTACAACTCTTGCGGGCTCCATAACAGGAAATTTATATATCTGTCAAAAGAAGTCCTTAACAAATTGCTTTGAATGGGTAAATCAATCATTGTCCTTGGGATCGACATCTCCTCTCCTACTACTAATTGGTGTTCTGAGATGCATTCCTCTAGGCGCACGAAAAGGAATTAAGATAAATGGATTGAAGGATCAGTCATCGAACATTAGATTCATTTCTTGTCTCAAATATCAATTGTAGATACCATATATCCAAGGATGACGTAATTTTCACCCGCGTGTGTACATGGCATAATGAGTGGTGTTATCCAAAATAAAACTTTGTTCAGCGTCTTGGATAACCATCACTTAGAAGAAGGGTTGTTAAAAGATCATCAATTCCTAATGAACTAGATTGTGCAGTGGCTGTTGGAAACCCAAAGTATTACTTGATCCAAGATATGTGAGTATATGCCATTCGAAATGATCTATTAACTGCAATAAAGTCGTTCACATAACCAGTTCATTTACACTTTATGTGAAAGAGCCAGATCGGGCACGTTTCTGCCATACGTACAGTACCTCTTTATTATTCTGCTAAGTAGGACTTCGACAATGGCCTGAGTTAGTGATTCGAAACACTCCTTTCACAACTCAATCTGATTCACGCAGAAAATAAGAAAATTATGATACCAGTGAATGGGTGAGACCCGAATTCATGGGCACGAACATCGCCTAATCTGATTTCTTATTTAGATAGCGTATGAGTAGGCTCGACAAAACCATGTAGGCTCTTATATGCCCGATAAAGAAATATGACCAAGAGTAGTTCGAATGTATATACACCGGATTTTCCGTTGTTACACTGCCTTCTATAGATAGTGCCATAAAATTATGATAAGTACCAACGATCATATTGAACTTCGTGGGAACTTCCTGAGGCCAAGACACGTTGAATCTAGTCTCCATCGGAGCACCAAGGACTATCTAAACTATTCGTTTCTGTTGATAAGCTCAAGTGCATCCTAGGAACTAGAAAAATAGGGTTCTTTCGTTTTCGTTATACCTATAGTCATTTTTTATTGTCAAACCGTTTATTTTGTAGTTTACGCAAACATATCTATAGGATTACCTATTGACAACTACCTCGACGCTTTCCGATCTATAAATAGAGTACGATAAGCATATTCTTGAGTTGGTACGTAATAGGATCCCCAATAGCTGGAGACACGGATTCATAGAGAAAAAATAGTAAACCGAGCCTCCGCTAGAGTTCCAAAGATAAAGGAAATGAACAGCCATTTGATACCATCAAAGTTGCATTGAAGCCCTTAAAACTAATGGATTAAACAAATAGCGCGTCCTCCACTAAAAAGGGTGGAAGCCTGTATGCATAATCTTGTGCAGGGTGGGTGCTCTATCAATAATACCGGTGCCCCCGCTAACTCTTGAAAGTATTTCACATGACAATGGGTTCTTTTCCCGGAATTTACTTTTAGGCAATTATATGTTAGAAGCCCAAATGTTGTCGTAGACCACGAATTACAAATGGTTGGAAAGCTCTATTGCTATTCCTCGGAGGTAATCACACGATGTTAATGAAACGCAAGACCACGACAAGACGGAAGTCCCGAATATCGACACGTTTACCAAGCAGAAGTCTCACGAAATCTTCCTCTTGCCTTCAATTTAACATCTGAAAATGTTCTTGTAAACTTTATTATGACCATCCCTCATTGGTTGTCCAGGTCCATTATAACGAAGTGTATCCAGGCATCTGGTACAATTTCTCTGACACATTCCTAATGCCCTGGCGTAGATCTACTGTTGCTAATAGATCGGTAAGAGATTATTCCGAAGATAACTGTCTATAGAGTTCATTTGAATATCGAAATCTTAGTTTCCCCATCTATCTGAATGATTGGTCTCAACTCGGGAGGGAAGAATGGTAATAAGCACAAAACCATAACTTTTGGTTCTACATTTGTTCGATAAAATGTTTAGCTAATTCATGAGTTCAAACCAAAAATCCTTTTCTCTGCTCATTTTTTATCTTCCAGTATTTCAGTGGGACCCCTCCTCCCCTAAGCCTTCCATTCTACGAAGAATTACCTGTATAATTCGCAAAGCTGAATCGGCTAATGTTCTCTGAGCACCTGACGTAGAGATTACGATTTCGAAATGCCTCGAAGACTTGGGTAGTAAAAAAAGTGTGGCTGTATTTCGAGATTGGATTTCATATTCGAAATAAACTTCGTAATCGTAAGAAAGTAGGTTTTTGCGCTATGGCCTAGCAAAAGAAAAATAGAGATAGGTTCCTGTCGATTGGATTCCCCTTTTAAAATCGGGACGTGAAGGTTTCCTTCATCGGCTCAAGTATTAACTCAAAAAAGGGGATCTCTTATTTAAAAGTTTGTTCGAAAAACCCTACAAAACAAAAGAATAACTCCTTACTCAAGTCCCACTAAGGACCAACGATTCATTATTCTTTTTTACTTAAATTTCCGAATACTTATGACAAAATAAAAAAAAAATGTCAGGATTTTTGAGTAGTCTACTTCCGTCAAATGGTGAAATCCCCTAAAAGACTACTTTGGACCCTAAGATTTAATTGTTATTATCTCGTTTCTATTCGATCCTTTAGGTCCCTACTACCTCGATGGTTATCCATGAGCCACTGAAGCATATATGCGATAGAAGGACTCTGTAACCATGCTTATTTGCTTGTTAAACAGGGAATCTCTCTATAAAGAAAGGAATAGCTGATTCCACAAAAACGTGGTTTTTCACGCGTATAAACTAGCAATCATTTATACGGAATCGACATGGATCAATTACCCTTGCATTTGGAAGTATTGGAATACAACTCTAATTTGAGTTTCGTGTTACTTTTACTCCCCAAAACACATGGAGAGCAGGGGGCACCCCATCGGGATTGAATGCGATGAAAGTTTCTCAGTTCCGGAATCTGTAAAACGAAAATTGTATCAAATCACACATCGCATGTATACTAGCCTTCTAATTCCTTAAAGGGGTTTATCTAAAAGATTCGCGATATAATAGGAAGAACGTTTCAAATACCACAGGAGGTCACTGGACATGCGAGTTGATGTATCCCATTTGATATCTTCGTATCCGCGAATCAACAAAATTCAACCCCGCATTTGTCACAAAACTTCGGGTCTTCTTTTCAGCTCCATCACTCGATAATTTCAACAAGCCAAATTCCAATTTAGGGGGCACAGAGATTATTTCACAAAACAATCCATCTTTTGTTGGTTTATGGGGCTATTAATAAACGTATAGGGCTCTTGTCACCTCTCCCCACTATCTCTCCATTAGTAAAATTTTTGTTGGCCCAAGCCTATTTGTTGAGGAAAAACTAGTCCAATTTCGAAGTGTTGTGTTTAGAACGGTCAATAATAGAATGAAAATTTGATTCATTCAGATCAAGCTTCCTTCCTATTAATCTGGAAGTTCTTCTCAGATACACGGATAATGATTACAGTTCTAGAGCTAAAGATCGTAGTTTCTCGAACGAGCAAGCGAAGATTTTGGCGCATCTTATGGCTAGATACGCTTCCTCCCATGATCGCTAGCACCAAGTACGTCTTGACGAGCTCTACTATGATCAGATTTATATGAAGCATCTCTTGTAAAATATGAGCAACACAAATCCCTCTAGAGCGCCACACTCCATTTCCCTACTCGTTGTCACCATGCTTCGCACGTCCTCTAAGGGGTTGTTGGGTAACAAGTGGTAATGTAACTAGAAGTCCATGGATTTATCATCAACTTGATGGAATTAATTTTTAAAATATATAGGACTTTTCCTATTAGAACAGGTAGGTTCAAAAGGATTTCCTGTCTTCCAGCAAATATTCTGATTTTTCCCGGATATCGGGTGCAAATACACATGGATTTTTTGTGTGCGTACTGGCTTCATATAATTCGGAAAACAATAGTTTCTCGAAGCCTCTGCTCATAATCTCTCATCAAAAGGTGCTATTCTATAATGTCTCTTTAGCAGATCCCCGCGAACCGAGCGAGCATTCAAATAGCTGTACCCACATTCATGTCGTTGATGGTACTCCTAATGGGTTGAAGACGATATAACAGTGTTCCTCTTGGCAAATAGGGCATATCTTGGCTAGCAAAAAATTGTTGAATGAACCCTTATTCCCAGTATTCCAGTACTTATAACCTACTTTGATTCACGGTCTGTGAAAATTTACACGAATCATTTCGAAGTCAAACAGGAACCCCCTTTTTACGGATCCATCTCCAATCAATAACGCGACCTATTCCGCATATAGGTAGTTTTAGAGAGTTTCTTTTGCAGTGGATGTACCCTGGAATTCCAAGTATGGCCGTACGTCAATAAATTATTCCTGGAGCATACGACGAATCGTTTTGATGTCTGAGGTGTTAATTACCTACTAAAATATCACTGTTTCTAACCAAGGATCCAGATTACAACTCAATTTCTGTCTAAATTGAGGAGTTAAATGAGCCTCTAGGATGTGGTATTACCCTTAGTGATCTTTCAGGTCCTTGGTGGTCACATGAGTCGGAATTCATATTTCCCCGGATGTGCAAAAGAAGTATAAATATCTCTATACCAGACGTTCGCTCATAGTACTGCGTTGCAGAATGTAAACCTTGCAATGGCATATAAGCTACAATACGTTTTCTAAAGCAGTTCCCCCCAACTGTAGCGGCACCGCTCGCTAGAATTTGTCCGCTTTAATGCATACACCGCGGAACATGAGGTTGTGATGCATACACGTATTTTCGTTGGAACGTTGATAGATAAACTAATGGATACTTATACTTATAGTAGTGTCCCCATTACTTGATAACAATGATCTTGTGAGGGTCAGTATAACTGATTCTTTCACTCTGTTCGGCTATAGCGGGAAACCCACGAATCTAGCGCCGTTGGCGCTCCCGTCCAGTTCCAACAAGTGCCACCTTCGGACTGAGAAAGCGGAACGCCAGGCGGCATATTAGAACTCATTAAAGACCGATTCGCACATTATGCTCGGATAAAGGACGAGGAAGCTCCAATAGAAAAATATGGAAGGGAAAAATCTTCTAAAGATGAATCCTGTCCCATTGCAAATAGGCGGGACTCTGGACGGTATCGGGCTGGAACAACTGTTCTACTGAATACCCCGATTCAAGGCCAAACGAATCCTGTATACCATATAATATTAATATCTATTGGTGCTAAATAAATATTGTGCTCTTTTGATCTTTCAGATATTTCATAAAAATGGACTCTTATAGTAGATCCCCAATGACCTCTCACATGGAATGGCTAAGGATCCAATAAGTCCAACAGATTCCTTCGGAAGGTGTCAATTGGAAAATACGTCCAAGGGGTAGGGAGGAATTACTCGTATCGAAAATGCAGTTCGCCCCGTCAATCCCCCGGACCCAACTATAACTAAATTTTCGCCCATGACGATTGTGTCAATGGATTAGTTCGATCAAAAACTTGAGTAAAGGAATGTAGCCAAAAACGATTCAGAAGTGGTGTTAATGAAGTGAAAGTACCAAATTTTGAGGAGTCGTATCAAGTTATGCCGAAATTTGCTCCGCATTATAGTTCCTCGAACCGCATTTTCTTAAACGAAACAAGAGCCAGTACGAATTGACCGTAACAGATCCGAATAGAAGAATCCTGTTTATTTTTCAAGTGATCATCTCGCAAGTTGTACCCATTCCAAATTAATTCCGATCAATGATCCGCAGCAGCCACTAAATCTCGTTGGTAATAAAAAGGTATTGTTCTGAGGTATATCAAGATTCAGTCTCCGGTTCATATTTCGTTCGACCAATCCTCCATGCACATCTTTGTTGAAAAAATTTCTTGTAATTCTTTACATAAAGCTCAGGAAAATACCGGATCCCGCCTCCACAAGCAAATTGTTGAATACAATTCCAAAATATCATTTTCTTTGAAACCCAATCTTTTTTTTTCTCCTTATCTTCGGGAAAAGACAAGAGAAAAGTTCAGGGTAAACAAAAAATTATCTGAATTTCTCTAGAGTCGAAAAAACCCATAGCTGAGGGATAGAATTAGCATAGAATTTGTTGCCTACTTACAAGGGCCCATTCCTTCTTTTCTATCAATTCGAATTCCGATCTTCCTCCCAATCTGATATATTGTGCTGGTATAGACAGAAAATTCGGATGGTCCAATCGGAAACGGTAGTAAATACCGGACGTTCATATGTGATTGATCACAATTCTTGTATATTCCAGTTACTCGAAAGGTTACCAGGGAATTTCAGTAGGGGAATTGTTACAATAAAAACGGTTTGTTTCTTGCAATCTCTACCGGTTTCAAATTAATCCGCGGGTACATATAATTCGACGAATATGGAGTGATTCATACACAGGCATCTCTTCGTTTATCAAGGGTTCTCCAATTGATTCTTTCCACAAATAATTTAAATTCAAGTCTTGATCTGTCTCTCAATTTTTGGAAAATTATGAAATCTTCCGTAAAGCCCTCATTAATGAAACCTACAAATCCTCAAATGGATCTGACTAAACCAGGTATTGTGGACCTTCCTCATTTCCATCAGCGGAGCCTATTAATCTTAAGTTTCAGTTTATTGAAAAAAAGACAATTAGGCTCACTATTTAGCGAACCTCGGATCGAGCTAGCAATGATGGAATGGATATTCGTTTACTGAATCACATGAATTTTAGCCAAACGCCCATAGTATTCATACGTATGAAACGAAATGGACGAGGAATGAAGAGCATTTTCGACGGCAAGTCCGAATTTGCGACAGGTACACTGGAAATGGATTGATAAAAGCATTCCCGGAAAAAGTCGGTCACTTACACTTATGGAGTCTTATATAGAATATAAAAATTCATTCACTTTCTACTATTATTAGGATTCAATTTTACCCTGATTTGATATAACGATCCCTATATTATGAATAACGATCAGATTGATTGGTACCAAAAAAAATAAATGGGATTCAGGATGAAAGTAATCTCTAAATAGATAAGAAAGACAGAACAAGATAGAGTTTCCCTTTAGCAGATTAATTTATTTGAGGGTCATTTATGTTCAAAAAAAACTTCGAAGTATTTTTTTGCTAGTAAGGGGGGGAAAAACTGAATAGAGAATATGATGGAATGCGGAATAGGGAGGTACTATTCATTAAGTGCATGCCATATAGTATATACTGCCGCAGACAATTTTTATCGTAATTTCACTTGTGCAAACAGAAGTAGGTCGCACTATTCATATTCCCTTTTTTTAATTGCATATAGAAAATGAAAAAGAAGGGGGGGGGGGGCATGACGATCTCTATCAGGGATATGGATATGTACATAAGAGCGGATCGGGTAAAAAATTTCTGTTTTGAGGTTTACATATACAAATATATATTGTTATAATTATAATTGTAGATTGAAATGAAAAAAGATGATATTGAAAATAATGAACTGATTAGTCATAAATCAAATTGATTTGGTTATGCCATTAAGGAAAACGCAACAATTTGAGATACAAAATTGAGAACCTTATTGCATAATGAAAAATCACAACAAAACAAATAGTTAAGGTTCCAATTTGCCCTTACTTTTAGTCTTGACCAGAATCGATTTTTATCTTATTGGGATCGAATTGGTTTGGCGGAGATGGCCAAGTGGGTAAGGCGGGGGACTGCCAATCCTTGTATCCCCAGTTCAAATCTGGGTGTCGACTGACAACAAAAAACCTGGGATTCTTATTCTGCTGATTAACTCGACGGAATCGGTCCCGGAGAAGGAGAGGCCACAAAGGATTAGCCTATCGAAATGTATTTTAGAATCTGTAGTGATAAAGAAGTCAATTTTTTTTAAAAAAGTCAATTTTTTCTCAAAATCCGGGCTGTGGGTGTGGCCTCCAAACCGTAAAAATAGGGATGAAGTAAGCCTTACTCTTAATTATGATTATATTTTATGATGATTATGAGGGTTCGGACATTTATTTTTTAAGTAGAATAAATAAAAGTAGAATAATAAAGAGTTATAAATAGAATAAAACTAGTGAAAAGTAAATTATGGGATTCAAATACGAAAGTAAGAAGGGGCGGAAAATCTTGGTATCAAAGGTGAATAAAGGGACACTCCATTTTTGTACTAGGATTGAGAAGAGAGTGTACGAAAGACTATCAAGAATTCTAATTATCTACACTACACCGTTGTGTTCTAATGACTCGGTCTGGAATTCGATTGGATAGGCTGAGGGAAACACTTTAGAAGTTGTGAAGGACTGAAGATTACTTTGGATCCCGACTCACGAGAGTCTATGAGTGACTCCAAATTTCAATAAGGATAGTTGGTCGGCTCTTATTGAGAAAGAGTAAAAGTAAAGTGAAGATACAAAAAATTCTTTTCGCGTTGTAGGATAGGGGGATTACGAAAAAAAAGAAAGAATGTATGAATACTGTGATGGGTGTCTCCCCGTTCTTTCCAAAAAAAACAGGTAAGGCTAGATCCAAATAGAAAAGAGAGGGATAGGATAGATAGTTATCTATTCTGGGTGATTATTTGATGCTTTTGCGTATGGAAAAAGGGTAAAAAACAATAGTCTTAGTACTCCTATTTCCATTGGATAGGGAGTATTCCTTGCTATTTCATTTTCCGAAAAGGTTTGTGTATGCATTTTGCTTAAGCTTCCGATTCTACCAGAAATTCTATAATCTTGTTACGAGTAGATCATGGGATTGGTTCATCAATAGCCTTAACGTTAAGTCAGAATTCCATTTTGACTCGGTGACATGAGATCCACTATGATATTGATCAAAATGGAATTAATCCGTCATAGAGATAGGAGACCATAATTATTGGATATAGTAAGTCTCGCTTGGGTCGCTTTAATGGTAGGCTTACATTTCCCTCTCACTCGTTAGTATGGGGAAGGGAGTGGACTCTGGGGTATACTAATCAGAGTAATCGATTGAGTAATTGAATTCTAATCAATTGTTTATTGATCGTTTGCAAGCTTTTAAAACAGAATGTCTCTGTTTCAAAATTATATGAATACATAATGAATAAGAAAATACAAAATGAATAATAACCATTCGATCAAAGAATGAATATGATTACAAGGTGTATTTGAACCTAAATCTACGAAATGATAGAAAAAATTTTTCCAACCGGAAATTCTTCATAAAATATTCTATTTGGATAAACCACTTTACAGAATTATGGCTATTAAAAAAGAAAAAATCTGAAATGGGTTTTTTCTTTTGTTCTTTATTGTTTCCTCATTTCTTTACTTTTACTGTTCTAAGAGAAGAGAAAGCCGCCGCTATTCTAAATATGATTAGACAATACCTACTGCTATTGGAAATGACTAGTTGTTGTCCAAGAGGTTCTACACATAATAAGATTAGATCTTTCTTCCGTTGAAGATCCAAATTATCGCGCATGTCACCGTTTTTTTTAGACTCCTAGGAGATTTTTTTATGCTTTTTGTTGATCATCTCATGTCATGTTAAGCATAAAAAATGGAAGGTCTACATCTATTAATTACTTCTTTTTCAATATGAAGAATTATCATGGAAATAGAATCCGCAGATCTCTGTTATGGACAAGCAAGACTCTTGAGAGGAAAATCTGAAAAAAGAAAAAGATTATTTTCTTTGGTTTCGTTTCTTTATCTGTTTTTTATCCAATCTTTCCTAGCCGTCCCTTTCTTCGTAATTAATTGATAGTAGAATATGCCCCTACATTTTTGTCTTGCTCCATTGATTCCTGATAGATCCGGGACGATACCAATTAATAGATAAATTCTAAGAAAACAGATTAGAGAGTGGCCTCATTATTTTTGAATGCTCGAAATCCACACAAGGAAAGTAGCAAAAAAATAATAGAGGAATTGGCTGTTATTTTGATGTACTATGGAGATATACATTCTTAATCTATGTACATAAAGTGTATATTGACCTAGATATAGGCTGATCTAATAAAAGCCTATATATGTATACAGTACAACTTTCTATAAAATCTATTATAGGCTGAATAAATACTATACCATTACTAATCTCGGCTCAAGAATACTACGAGCGCAGAACTTATTATCATCAGATGACGTAGGATCCAGACAGATCATTTCATTTAAAGAATGGGGAGTTTGAATCCGTGTCGTGCATTGATTAATCATTGATAAGAACTAATAAATCAATTTTCAGTCAATTAATCATTTTGACTGACTTTTTACGTAGATGAAAAGTAAAAAGGCAGTAGGAACCTAGAAAGAACAGTGCATAGAATAAATGCGAGAATAGGTACTTCCCATAATTCATGTTTGTACTTTCCACTAACTCGGATCTAATCCCATAGAGAGAGAAATTTGTAGCTTTATAATTCAATGGGATGAATGCATCCTGATGCTACGGAATCGGATCAATTTATGAATAACAATATTGACTATCAAATCGATTCATCGTTCGAGGAATTGATAGTATACCCTTAGGAAGACCTTTATCCATACTAATATGAAATGGGAATCCTGATCCAAATAAAAATCCCACTTGAATTTGCTCATTTTTTCAAATTTTTCGTTTATAAATAACCCTACCTCTCCTTATAACCGCTTCGTTCTACTTATAAACAATTCTGTACATACAATTAGAGGTATTATATGACTGGTATTGATGAATCACACACAGATCCAAAGGTAGTAGAAGTGAGTGGAAAAAAGGAAGGGTTAAAGTATAAAACGATCTAATATAATTCCAAAAAATTTAATAAAAGTGGGAAAACGGTGCTTGGTCTTTTTTTTATTTGGATTAGTATCCTCTTTCTTCGTTGGGACGAGGATACATCAAAATTAATTTGTGAATTTAATGAGATGCAGATAGAGTTTCCAATTAGTATGAGGTACACAAACAAAGTCGAAGCTATAAAAAGGTTGTCGTTAACCTGACAAGACTCTGTCGACGGTGGTCATATGTTAGTTCATTATGTATTGTACAATTAAACGAATACCAATTTGCGTTGTACTCTCGGAAAATAGTGAGACTCATTCTATTTCATTATACAAGAAACAATCGAAAAAGAAGTCAGGAGAGTATCTCTTAAAATACTAAATATAGGATACCACCGATTGTACGAATCTATATATGTTATTTCTTCTCCCTTATCACTCGGCCCTAGGGAATAAAGGGAACTCCTGTATTTGTCTGATGATAAATGCGAAAATGAAAACAAAGAAAAGAAGGATTCTTCCACTGGGGATTCGACTTGATCACTGTCTCCTTTGTCACGGAAAATAGAGAAATTCATTTCGCAATCATCGGTCGGATCCTAGTTCGGGACTGACGGGGCTCGAACCCGCAGCTTCCGCTTGACAGGGCGGTGCTTGCCAATGAACTACAAATCCCAGCGAGGTGTATGGTATACAATTCTTAATGGTTCAGAAAAAATATTCTTCGCGCGTTGTAACAGAGACCGACTGATTCCTAATGAATCATTACCACGATACCTATACAATAGAACACAAGAGTGGGACTATAGGTGAAAGTGGCACGGTTACTAGTAACTGTGTTATTTTTTTTATGCCAAAAAATGGGATAATCAACCGCATTGAGAAAAAAAACCGATTGTTCCTGTAATAATCTTGCTTTGATTAAGTATATGAATCTAGATCGTTAGAACCAGCACAGATCAGAACGAATGAGAAAAAACCTGGACTCGGAAACAACAGGACTCTTTCTCTTGTACGGTCAGGTATTTTTGGTGTCTGGGGGATAATTGGTATATCATTGGTTATATCAATTAATGGAGCGGCGACATATTTTTTTGCGGCGAGCTGGATTTGAACCAGCCGTAGACATATCGCCAACGAATTTACATCCGTCCCATTAACCGATCGGGATGACCCAGGAAGAATGCTTCTCGGCCATTGTAATCCATGATCAACTTCCTTCGTAGTACCAACAGGGGAAGTCGAATCCCGCTGCCTCCTTGAAAGAGCGATGTCCTGAAACCACTAGACGATAGGGGAATATCCCGCCCAAACTGTCATCCTACTATGATCCTAGTATGAGTAGTTTTGGAATTGTCAAGATAATCTGAAATGATATGATAGATCGGACACTCTTTTCTACATTTTAGTGTTCTGATCCATAGAATTTTGTTTTGGATTGATGGTCATGAATGAAACCCCCCATACTTTTATATAGCGAAAGGAGGTAAGGACTCCGTCAGGTTCAGCAGGAGGGATTGGTCCGAAGCAGAACGAAAAGGGCGGGTAGAACCCCACTAATTCTTTCTTCAATTTTAACTCATGAATTTTAACATAAACTCATTGCTTCGTCATGTTGATTAACTATGCTATCACTATCTCCATTAGTCGAAAATTTAAAAACGATAGAAATTTTCCTTTTTTCTTTTTATTGTTTATAAGAATTCGTTCAGGGTACGCTACCCTCATCACCTGATTCAAGAAAATCATCGAATCTATGTCGAGTAGAATTGGTACATTTATCAATATAGGGGAATCTGTTTGCTGGGTCATTAAAGGTAACAAGCGGGGGTCGTCGGTCTTGGAAACCAATTCATGCCTATTTTTATCAAAAAAAAAAAAATAAAAAATTTTGCCCACTTTTCAATTTTGGGGGGTAAATCCAAGTGATGCTCCTAAATGAACTATGCATATACTTGTGCTATATATGTATATATCATGTACATATAATAGCCGTAGAACTCATAATGGAAAAAGGTATAATCTGAATCGAATAAAAACAAGCCTTTAACTCAGTGGTAGAGTAACGCCATGGTAAGGAGGAAGTCACGGGTCAAATCCGAAAGGGCTTTTTCCACTAAAACGTAAAGTTTAGTCTTTGTTTTCGGTGGAGACTAGACCGATTGCTTTTATTTCATAAAAGAAAGGGTACACCCTTATAATGACTTTTTTCTTACGAGTTATAGTTAAAAGTGAAATTATCACTTCTTATTAGTATACAATTATTTCTTAGTATAAAATAATAAGAATAATTGTAGTTAGTAGAACTAGTTCTACTCGTCTGACAAAGTAGTCCTCTATGTCTAATTATTCAATTTTGTTTTGGGGACAGGAATATTCTAGATGTCCAACGCTATTATGAATCGCCAAACCAAAGTATTCGTACTTCTCCATGGTTTATCAAACCCAGCATCAATTATAAATCAATAAAAAGTAAGTGGAACCCTACACCATTGAATGGACGAAATTATATCGCTGTCTGATATTTTAAATTCGAGATCGATGACATTGTATCAAAGCGGATTTTTTTATTTTCTTAGAACCACGCAAGTCAGAACTGCGATTATTTCGATTTAAGAAATCGCTCTTCTTCGAATGATCCATTGGGGGAATATAAATCGTATTCTTTCGCTGCCTAAAAAGTAAAAGTTATTTCGAAAGAGATTTTTCAAATCTTTCCTTTGATGCAGAATCAGATATTGTTTTGTTCTTCCGCCACTGCAAAAAGAGCACGACTGCGAGGAAA
Source organism: Musa balbisiana (assembly GCA_004837865.1). Lineage (NCBI taxonomy): Eukaryota > Viridiplantae > Streptophyta > Magnoliopsida > Zingiberales > Musaceae > Musa > Musa balbisiana. Next base: position 20,085 of record PYDT01000064.1, read on the forward strand.
GGGGACTTTACTTTCATTTTCAGTCTACATTATTAAAATATTAATCTAGTTGAGGGGCAGGAAAAACAACAGGAATTTTTTTTTTTTGTGTGTTTGACACCCGTTAAAAGATTTACTCTGTAACGTGGACTATGAGTCATCAGAGACAGATCAGGTTCAAAGATTATGATTATATAGTAAGGTATAATGTAGTAAGTAAGATAAGCGGATAAAGACGGCTAATCGAATCGAGCTAGGGGATTTATTTAATTAGATTGGTGGGGCCCATCGGAAAAGAAGAATTGTTTGGCGAAACCCATGTAAGGGGTCATGGGACGAGAAACAGTCCACCGATAACGAAACTATCGTCTGACTTGGAATTGAGATGAGGTGTTCGAAATGGTTGTAAGTAGTTAAATAGGAGGATCGCTATAGGACATGTCCTGGTACATTTACCAAAGAAGAAAAGGATCTATTGGATATTATGGATGATAGGTCGGACGGGGACCATATACCGTTTCGTTTTGGAGGTTGGTCCGGTAGTGTTAAGTTCCTTGTGCTTATTTTCGCTTAGGAGGGTGGTAAGGTACAATTGAACTCATGAATACCCCATGGATTGGAGAGTCTCCTATTTGTGAAGGTGGCAAGTTTATGAACCAGTGCAGTTCCACCATGCGCATAGTAGTTTACAACATTCTTTGTTGATACTGAGGGGGGTTCCTGAAGCACAAGGAGATTTGCTCGTTGCGGTGCAATTTAGGAGGTTCGGGACTTTTGTTGCTCTTCACATGGTGCTTCGCCTAATAGTGTTCGTCATTGTTACAGTCAATTCGAACTTGACTCGATTCTGTTCAAATTGCGACCATATAGCAATAGCATTCTCTGTCCCAATTGTGTTTGGTTTCAGTATTCTTGTGTTCCACGGGGTCAATTGGCTGGGTTCTGGGACATTCCTAGTTTTTGGCCGTAGCAGCCATATTGTCGATCATACTATTATTCAAGGGTTTCATATGGGGGACGTGAACCCATTTCATATGATGGGAGTTGCCGGAGTATTAGGCGATGCTCTGCTAGGCGCGCTCATGGCTACCGTAGAAAATACTTTATCCGAACGATGGTGACGGTGCCAAACATTCGTGCTTTTAACCCAAATCAAGCCGAAGAAATTATTACAAATGGTCACGCTAAACCGTTTGGGTCCCATCTTTGGGGTTGCTTTTCCAATAACGTTGTTACATATCTTTATGGAATTTGTACCCGTAAGGCTTAGGATTGAGTGCTTTGGGGTTAGTCGGTCGGATTGATCTACGGCCTATGACTTCGTTCCAAGAAATCCGTGCAGCGGAAAGATCCTGAATTTGGAGACTTTTCTACACCAAAAATAGTCTCTTAAACGAAGGTATCGTGCTTGGCTGGCGCGCGCTCAGGATCCAGCCAATGAAAACACCTTATATTCCCTGAGGATGGGTTCTACCACGTGGAAACAGCTCTTAATGGACTTTAGCTTAGTTGGTAGTGACCCAAGATAGGAAACCAAACGGTTCGTGGCTGGGGCCGGGAATGCCAATATAAATGTGTCCGGTAAATACTGGAGCTCACGTAGCTCATGCGGATAATAGCCTATTCGGGCCGGGGCAATGAAACTATTGAAAGTGGCTCCATTTAGTACCAGAGAAACCATGTATGAACAAGGATTGATTTTACTTCGCACCTAGTACGCTAGGGGGGGGTGGGAGTCCGGGGGGAGAGCTATGGACACCTTCCCTACTTGGTATCTGGAGTACTTCACTTAATTCCTGGCAGGCTTAGGCTTGGTGGTATGACAGGCGATTCTTGGACCCGAGACTCTGAAGCATTCTTTTCCTACTTCGGTTATGTATGGAAACGATAGAAATAAAATGACTAACATTTTTGGGTATCACTTAATGTTGGTAGGTCTCTTAGGTGCTGTTCTTCTAGTGCCAAGGCGTTTATTTTGGGGGCATATATGATACCTGGGCCCCTGGGGGGGGAGATGTAAGAAAAAGATACAAGACGTAGCCCAGTGTATATTTTGGTTATTTACTAAAAACTCCTTTTGGGGGGCGGAGAAGGCTGGAGTGTTAGTGTGGACGATTTTAGAGTATAATTGGGGGGACATGTATGGTAGGTTCCATTTTGTCTATGTGGCATTTGGATATCTTAACAAACTTTGCCAGGGCTCGCCGTGCATTTGTATGGTCGGAGAAGTCTTACTGTCGTATGCGTTTAGGTGCTACTGTTCTGCTTTTATGCTGTTGTTTTGTCTTGGGTGTAATAATACAGCTATGCCTAGTGAGTTTTCGGACCTCGGGCCAGAAAGCTTCTCAAGTCACAGCATTTACTTTCTATGTCAGAGACCCAAACGTCTGGAGCAACGGGGTCCGCTCAAGGACTCCTGGTTAGTAAATACTAAGCGTTTCCAGAATGGAGAGATGATTTTTGGAGGAGAAACTATGCGTTTTTTGGGATCTCGTGTCCCGGGTCTGAACCTTAAGGGGCCCAATGGTTGGGACTTGAGTAGGCTGACAAAGACATACAACCTGGCAAGAACGACGTCGGCAGAATATAATGACTCCTGCTCATTGAGGTATTTAAAATTCCGTGGGTGGAGAGCTACCGAGGATCATCGCATTATGTCTCTCTAGAAGTGGTTGGCGAACTCCCATTTGGTTCAGGATCGTATTTTTGTGGGGAATTTGGAGCCTGGCGGGAAAGGCACGTGCAGATGCCGCAGGCTTTGAAAAGGAATCGATCGGGATTTGGAACGGCTTTCCATGACCCATCGTAGTTGAGATTCTTCTTTTTCTTTTAGATCATTCTATTGTTTCCTGTGGGCTACGGCTAGTCTACCTAGCCGGGCCATACTTTTATGAAATAAGGGCAAATGAATAAAGAAACAAATTTATTCAACAAGCAAAAAAAAGGAGGAGAGAGGGATTCGAACCCTCGATAGTTCTTTGTTATAGACTATACCGGTGTCCCCCAAGCCCGGAGCTATCAACAACTCAAGCATCTCTCCCGAGACAATCAGTTATTCCTACAAATGGAATATGACATTATGAGATGCATGTCCACTAAAACTATTGTAGAAACATCCAGATGCCACAGCACATATTTCGAGTATCTATCTGTAGATTGTATACATAGATCTATCTGATCGTTATTTGCTGTGAAGTAAATACTAAACTCCTCGATCCTGTCGATAAAATAAAGCGGTAAGGTAATAAGTTCTAAAGAATCAATGATCATGGTAAATCCCACATGATCATTTATTACAATTTTGCACCTAAGCGAGGGGATCATGGTATAGTCATTTGTGTAGCTTGGGAGGATTTACCAACATGCACTATTGCTTCCAATTAGCTGTTTTTGCATATCATGGCGACTTCTCAAGTCATGACTGATAGTGTACCCGTTGTATTGCTTCTTGTCTGATGGTGGGCAAGTAATAAAAATATTGTAATTCGGTCCGGTCATTATGGAAGGGATTAGTTGTATCGGTAGATATCTTATTCTCTTCATCTCTTGAACTTATTTTTATTCCCCGATCCAAAAATCCATTCTTTACCTTCTATGATTTAATAAAATTGAATAAGTCGGGATTGTGAGACACAGTAAGATTCAATCTGAGTTCCAAAAAAAATTATACCCTTTCATTCTTGTATTCTGAATAGGCGGCTACCCTTTACAGTATGATCAAGACCACTATGAATATGCTATATGTCATATATGTGTGGACTATGCGGTGCGTATCCAGGAAACGCAGAAAATGCGGATATGGTCGACAATGGTAAAATTTCCTTTCCAAGGAGAAGATGTGGGTTCGATCCCGCTACCCGCCCACGGTGAAGTAATGTATTTGATAGATAAGATGATAAAATGAAAAAGGAAACTCGCGCTAAACTAAGAATGAACTAATATAAAAGAAGATATTTTTTTTTACAAAAAAATGTGCGGGAGACGATTGAACCCGTGACCTCACGGTATGAGCCTTGCGAGCTACCAAGGCTCCTACTCCGCGCTGAAGAACCGGGAATACTTATGGACGAAGGAAGATTGGAAAGCCCTACTACATATCCGTACAAATAGAATAGTTATTTATACAGACTGGAATGGTAAAGAGGGCTCCGATCTCTTCTTTGATAATAGATCGTAGAGATTCATACAATACGGAACTGGATATTTTCTTTTACCAACTTGATATTATGCGCGCTTGGACACAAAACAGCATGAAACATTCTCGAGTATGTGTCCGGGATAGTCCAAAGTCTCGATATTTCGCTCGAGGTCTTCCAGTCAAAAAACAAAGAGATGGAGGACGTATAGTGCACTATTACGTGGTGGGGTGCAATTTTCCTGGAATTTCCAATTTTTCAATAAATGATTGGGTGGAAACTGTGTTATTTTTTTTTTTGAGGATCGACGAATCAAATGATATTCTGTTCCAATTTCTGTCGCTCTTCTCCCTCTGAATCAAACTTTTTTTGTGCCAAAATAAGTTCAGTCCCCTATTATTATCAATTGATTACAGTTCGGATCCTAGATGTAAAAATATAAGAAGGTAGATCCTCCCTCTCCCATCCGAAACAAAAATGAGATTGTTGCTGATACAGTACATAAAAAAAATAATAAATAACTAAATTAAAATTAACCAAATTTTCCTGATGTAGAGGCAATCAAGAAAGCTGCATAAGTGAATATATAACCTACGGAAAAGTGGGCTAATCCAACCAATCTTGCTTGCACAATGGAAAAAGAGCCACTGGGCTTATCTCCATCGAATCAAATTAGCCAAAGGTGTGCGTTCATGAGCCCATGCTAAGTTTCAATCAATTCCTGCCAATATCCGCGCCAAGAAATTAAAAACATAAATCCAGTAGCCCAAACAAGATGTCCAAATAAGAACATCCACGCCCATACGGATAAAAACTATTCATACCAAAAGGATTATATCCATTGATAAGTTGTGAAGAGTTTAACCATAGATATCTCTGAACCCTCCCATTAAATAAGTGGAAGATTCATTAAATTGTGAACGTTACCCTCGAATAAAGTGATGTGTTTCCAATGCCAATAAAAAAGTAACCACCAATGGTATTTAACATCCAGAAAACTGCCAAATAAAATGCGTCCCAAGCAGAAATATCACCAAGTACCGCCGCTTCTGCCGTCGCAAGGAAAACTATAACCGAAATCCTTTTTATCTGGCATTAACTTGGAACCACGTGCATCTAAAGCACCTTTTATAAAATCAATGTAGTTGTATGCAAACCTAGAGCAATAGCATGATGAACCAAGAAGTCCCCAGACTATTGTTTAAGAGAGTGATACTATTCTCATTAACAGCATTCAACCAGCCCCGTAACCATATGCTTCGCCCTGCATTGAATGCGGGCCATTCGTGAAGATAAGAGTACATCGAACCCATATGAAGTCTTACCATGAGCGGATTGATCCATTGGGCAAATATAGGTTCAATCAAGATTTGTTTTTCCGGAGTACCAAAAGCGAGCATAACATCGTTATGAACATAAAGGCCCAAGGTATGGAACCCAAGAAACAGGCTGGCCCAACTTAAATGAGATATGATAGTTCTTTGTGGTCATAACATTTCTTGCCATACATTTCCTCCATTCTGTTCTGAATGGTAATCTCTAATGAAGAATATGCTCCATGAGCAAAGGCTCCTGTCATGATAAACCCTGCGATGTATTGGTGATGAGTATATAACGCAGCTTGAGTAGTAAAGTCTTGTGTATGAATGCATAAGCAGGTAAAGAGTACATGTGTGAGCTACTAAGGAAGTAATAACCCCTAAAGAGGCTAGAGCAAGACCTAATTGAAAATGAAGCGAATTATTGATTGTGTCATAAAGACCTTATGCCCACGCCCTAATCGACCCCCTGGAGGAATAGGTGTTTCTAAAAGATCTTTGATACTGTGCCCCAATCCCGAAGTTAGTCTATACATATGACCAGCGATCAGGAAAATAAATGCAATAGCTAAATGATGATGAGCAATATCGGTCAGCCATAAACTTTGCGTTTGTGGATGAAATCCACGAGAAGGGTTAGAATGGCAGTTCCTGTTCCTTGGGAAGTACCAAATAAATGGCTACTCGAATCAGGGTTTTGGGCATAAAGATTCCACTGACCCGTAAAAAAGTGGTCCCAACCCTTGAGGATAGGGTAATACATCTAAAAAATTATTCCATCTGACGTACTGTCCCCTGGATCATTGGACTAGCGACATGAACTAATCTAAATGTCATGTCCAAGCCAAAGAACTCACTCCGAAAAGTCCTGACAAATGATGATTTAGACGAGATTCGGCATTTTTGAACACGAAACGCTTGGTTTCCATTTTGGTTGTAAGTGTAACCAACCCGCTAATTAAGGCATTAGCTAGAAGAAATAATAGAAAAAGAGCTCCAGTATAAAGATCTTCATAGTGCGTAATCCGATTGTATACCACCACTGATAAACACCGGAATAAGCGATATCACTGGACGGTAGCACCTCCCGAGTAAAGGCTTCTACAGCTGGTTGACCAAAATGAGGATCCCAAATTGCAGAGCAATAGGTCTTACATTGTTAAAGGGGTCTTGTATCCATGACTCAAAATTTCCGTGCCAAGCTACATGAAAGAGATTTCCGGACGTCCACAGAAGATTATTGCTAATTGCCCCAAGGAGAAGCCAAAAAAAAGTTCTGATAAACGACGGCCTCAGTGATCATCATGACTATCGAAGTATGGCGGTAGCAATACCAAACCAAATACGACGAGTAGTGGGGTCCTGAGCTAAGCCTTGGTGGTCTAAACTCGAAATTCTTAATGCCAAATGCCTTTCAAATCCTCCTAGCCAGTATCCTACTGCAAAATTCGCTAAGAAGAAGGCCCATTTTGCTGGCAATTCCACCAGAAGGTAATGGGTTACTCCTACAGCACGTCCTGTAAATGCTCAAGCTCTAGGTGTAGTAGCAGGAGCAACTTTTAATTTGGTATGAGCCCAAACGATGGATTCAATGAGTTGTTGCCAATAACCACGGCCATGAATAGAAACATTAAACTGACAGCCCAGGACACAATGACGCACCTAAGAAAAAGAGACCATATGCAGATAATGAAGAACCATTAATACGAATTCCCTGAGAGCCTGTGCCCATAAGAAATCTCGAAGCCCCCATAAGAGTAATGGCACTCTGCGCAAAGTTCCTCCTGAAGATGAGTTACTACCCCTTGTAACTTATAGTACCCCAAACATCGACGGCATTTCAACTGAAATGGAAATAACCTACGAAATCGCATTGGACATCCAGAATAGAACTAAGAAGACATGATCCCAGGCAGATACTGACATGTCCCCCTCTTCCAGGTCCACACAAAGGGAAAACGAAAACCAAAGTTTGCTTTATCAGGATCAAAACGGGAACTGCGAGCAAATAGAACACCTTTCAGTAGTATCAATACAGTCACGTGGATCGTACATGCATTGATATGAGGGACTAAGAAGTCTGCGGTTCCTAATGGAAAGGTAAACAAAGCGAACTTGCCCCTACTGCTACCAACTCACCACTCCCAAGTTAAGCTGGTACTTGCTGTTGCCCAGGAGCTGTTATGCAGGGTGCTAAAGCATGGGTGTTTGTACCATTGAGCAAAGATGGGTTGTAATTGTATAGCGGTATCTGAAAACATATCTTGTGGGACGCCCTAAAGCGCTCATGGTATCATTATGAATATACAAGCCAAAACTGTGAAAACCCAGAAATATTAAATGCCAGGAAGATGTGAATGATTGCATCGCGTATTTTTGTCTAAGGGACCGATCTAATAGATCGTTGTATCGAGTAGTTGGATCTAACTCTTACCATAAAAATTGACTGCATGTGCAGCAGCACCACTATGAGAACCCACCGATCCAAATGTGATGTGTGAACAACGAAAGTTGTTGGACCATAGTCAATAGCTAGGTATGGATAGGGAGGAATGGAATACATATGGTGAGCTACAATAATGGTTAAAGAGCCTAACATAGCCAGGTAAGAGATAATGAGCATGCCCGACGTTGTTAGGATTCATTAGAGTCATTGATGGCCCTGGCCTGTAAAATGGACCGTTATAGGAGCATCTAAATGTCTTTAGCCATGACCAATGCCCAGTTGGTTCTATAAATAGGACCAGCGATCAGGGAAAAAGAATTGCAATAGCTAAATGATGGTGTGCATAGCGTCAGCCATAGACCACTGTTATTGGGTCCAATCCTCCACGAAAAGTAAGAAATTCCGCGTATTTTGACCAATTCAAGGTGAAAAAGGGGGTTGCTCCCTCGGCAAAACTGGGATAAAGTTGAGCCAACGGTCCCGATTCAAGAGAAATTCAGAGGAGAAGTGGTATCTCTTTAGGATCAAAAGACCCACGTCGAGAAATTGGTTAATCGGTAAAGATACATGGATTTGGGTACCCCCAAGGAAAGAGACCCAAGTCCTAGTTAAACCCCGCTAAAGATGTGATTTAAATAGATTCTCATCTTGGAACCAAGCCAATTTGGGGGGCGGCTTTGTTGATAATGGAACCAAAACCAGCACAAAAAGCATAACGAGCAAAGACACACAATTGCGCCAATGGCGGTGAAATAGAGTGAATTCACCAGTTATTCAAGATGCTCGCCAAATCTGAAAAAATTCGGAGGTTATTTGTATTCCTCGGAAACCTCCACCCACATCACCATCAATATTTCTTGACCTACTATTGGCCAACTACCTGGGCACTGGGGGAATGTGAGTAGGATCACTTAGCCAGCTTCATAATTGGAAAAACGGGCGCCATGGAAGTACATGCCACTCAGCCAAAGAAAGATAATGGAGAGTTGACCAAAATGAGCACTAAATACTTTTCGAGAGATCTCCTCCAAATCACTGGTATGACTATCGAAATCGTGAGCATCAGCATGTAGGTTCCAGATCCAAGGGGTAGTATCAGGTCCCTAGCTATGGTCTTGAGAAATGGCCGGGGTATGGCCCTTTCCTCGAACGAAAGACGTTTTATGGGATCCCTATCTAAAAACAATTTTCACTTCTGGTTCCGGCGAACGAATAATCATTAAGTCCTCCTCTTTCGGACAACACATACAAAGAGACCCGCCAACAGTTTTAGTGAACCTCTGAAAGATAGCTATTTATTTATGTATGATTAGTCCCTTTCCTTTCATATCCCATCCACATTTTATTAGTTATTCACTAGAGCAATTATTAGTTATTCACTAGACATTATGATATTGAAGTCAATCCGAGGCAAGTGTTCGGATCTATTATGACCAACGATTAGGTGCCAACGGCCCCTTCTCTCTTGGAAAGGCCTTTCCCAGCATGACGAAAAAACTATTTTTTGTGCAAACTAGTTGTACTATATCTGAATGTATAAATACCCATAGAATCACTTCCATGGAATATCTTATACTCTTTACTATAAATTAATCAAAGACCAGTCATTAGAATTAAAAGATCCATTCCTTCATCTTATTCTGTATTAGGTCATTCGAAGGTACTTTTATTAGCTTATGGAGTTTATTCATATATTGTATTCGGATCATTTAATCCCTACGAGAGACCATACAAATTTTAGAAGGAAGGGATATAATAAAATTCTGATTGGATCTTTTCATGGAACGATTATTGTTATTTGATTGATGGATCCAACAATAATTTTAATGAATTAAAAAAGAGAGTGGTTTTATTCGAAACGCCTCGTGATTTTAAACCAATTATGTGCTCAGATAATTACCTGGACCTAAGCGCTATAGATTGTTTCCAATACTCAGCAGCTTGATCGAACCAAGCCTCCGCAATTCAGAATCACCCTGTAGAATGGCTGTTCTCCCGGTCGGAATAGGTGGTTCTTCCCTTTTAGGAACGTTACTTGAGAGTTCCTCCTCATACGGCTCGGCAATCGATTCTTTTTACTTGCGCACTTCGTAATTCTACCCTATGCTAACTGAATTAGATTGTCATAAAATGTTATCCTCTTTTTTACCATCATTTTTGTGGGCGTTCGTAGCCAGAAAGAAGTAATGTTACAATAGTTTAAAATCTCATGTTTGATCAATAACAAGTTTGGTCGTTCTACCAACTTCAGAGAATGAAGCCTAGATCCCCATATCTATAGTAGGTGTTTATATAGGTTGAATTTCTGAAAGGTAACTAGTCTCGTTTCATATATGAAATTTATATAGATATAGAATCTTTGAAAATAGACTTCCTCCATAAGATAAGAAAAAAGAACTGACTATTTTGGGATCTGATGCTACACCGCGGCTCAATACTTTAGTGGATCGACTATTACATAAGTTGATTCCTAACTTTTATCCCTATATGGCATAAGAAGCCAAAGCAGTGTTAACCTCTCTCGACCAGAGGAGTTTGTTAATGATCTTTACGGTGCTTTCTCTATCAATTTCAATACTTGATCCATTAGGTTATAGTATATAGGGGCTGTATCTATGTGTCATATTTTGGTTCTCGTGAAGTCTTTATTGGCTACAGCTGATTAAAAATCGTTGCTTTAGACGATGCATATGTATAAAGGCCATTTTTTCTGTCTTTACTCGGTCGATTGGATCTTTTTTTCCTTCTTTCTATATGGAGATAGTCGCACGTAATGACAGATCACGGCCATATTAATTAAAAGCTTTGTGGTAAGAATGGGTTTCGTTCAGTGCCGCGAAAAAAAAAAAAATAATATTCCAAGCCTTTGTATGCTCTCCGTTGCTTGTGTGTATAAGGCCTATGTTATAGAGTATATAACTTCGATCATAGGGATCAATTTCGGTGCGGAGCTTCATAATAATTCGTACAAGCTTCCGCTAATTTCTTCGGGATTGAGCCAACATCCGTTACGGTCGTTCATTCTATTCAAAGAATCTCCTTCCAGAAACGTAGTGAGATTTAATTTCATAAGGCCTCCTCCCTTCTGTGCATAGTACTAAAGGAAATAATCCATGGAATTAAAATTTCATATTCTTCATTAGGAACTGACAGGAGCTGGTATTTTTACAAGAAATTTCTAGCCAGCCTTCCCGCAAGAGTTTTTTCTAACACCATCGTATAGTGCTAGATGGAAATGGTAAATACAGAATTTCTTTGTCGTCAACACCCTATTTACAGGAAGTAGTCACTTCAACGTCTTTGATGGTTATACGGGTACCCAAAAACGACGAGAGGATGTTTGTGTCCCAACCATTCTTGTTAGCCCGATACCGATAAGGAAACGGGTAATTTATAACAAAGTTTTGTGTTGTTGATTCCTAGGTGTAGTGCTTCTTCCCCCATGCCGCCTATGGTACTAGTGGAGTAGGATTGCCAGCATACGGGAAACCTATAGTGTAACCTTTCGCTCAATACTAAAATCGAAAATTGAAGCATTTGAGGGCCTGCAATCAATCGAGGATACACCGGACAGAAGGAATTGGTTCTTATCTCCAAACTTCACTTCACCAAGCGTGAGTGATTCAAAAATTGGTTCGTCTATCCCGAAACAGTCCTTTTCTTTCTCGTAATATGAGGACGACTAGACTAAAAAAAAAAACAAGAAAAAGCAATCAAACGCACCATCTCTGTAATAGGTAAATGCCTTTTTTTCTCCGGAAGTTGTCGGAATTATTCGTAATAAGATATTGGCTACAATGAAGAGGTTTTCAAGAAAATTTGCATTTATCCGAGATCTAGGATAATTACATCCTTCTCATTCGATAATTCTTTTTCATTACCCCGAGGGAACTGATCTCGCAAACTAAAGGAATGTACAGTACGAAATAACATAAAAACAGACTAATTCTAAAAAAAGATGTGTACCTTTTGTTCAAATTGTCCCTTTTTGTTTGGATTGGACAAGGAGAGATCGGAAATATTGGAGGATGTCCATCCAATTTCGTTAGTCCTCTACCATGAACGGAATTTACTATGTCATCTAAGTTGAATAACAGACTTTATTTTATTGTGTTCTGATAACCTAACTCGAGGAAGTTTGATTTGGTTATAATCCAAAGAGGAAAAAGAATGAAATAAGCATTAAAAAAAAATAGAGTAGAGTAAGGTAAGCATCCATTTGTTTTTTGTTTGCATAACATGGATACGCCCCTGCCATACAATTGAAATAGAAAAATCCATGGGACGATTCATAAATTTGTACTAGATCTATGGGGTAGCTGATGAGAGAAGTTGTTGTGAGAATAGGAAAATTTATTTGAAAGGAATTATTCCTATGGAACCATTCATCAGTCGTACCTACTGGAATAATATGAATGACTCGCTATTCACTCGGTTTCTGGTCAATAATAAGATTATAGGAAAGGGCCCGAGTGGTTCAAGGCCCCGTAGAATTGGAATGCTATGGAGGATTTTGTTTTACCGAGGGTTCGAATCCCTCTCTTCCGTTTCGCTATTCACCAACGTTACTGACACAATAATCAAATCAAATAACAAATGGATACCATCATCCAAACAAGAGGACCTGACCTTTTGTGATAGAAAGTCTCTGTATCTAATTACATTACTGTGGTACGTAAAATAAAATATCGGAAAAAAGAAAAGAAAGAAGCAAAAAAATCTCTGCTGATCCATGTGTGATACGTGATGAGGAAAAATGCGGCCAGGACCTTAAGATCTATTATTTTATTTCGGCGAAAAGAGACAAAATCTCTGAAACTTTCTTTGTTTTCGTAGGTTTCAAGTCTGACAGGAATAATATTCTACGACGAACAACATAGTATTTTCAAATCGATCCATTTACTATCTATATTTGATTTACTATCCTTTATATTGGAATGAGTCAAAAGTCAAATGTTTTGGCAACTCGGGGGGGGATAAAGCAATATAATTTTGAATCAGAGATTCGATCTTGTGTATCCTTGTAGTAATATATCTTGGGTTACAACGATAACTTGGTATATCCTATACGACCAGTAACTTACAATATGTCTATGGTAACTAATTGCCTGGTCAGGAAGCGTCGAAGCCATACCCAATCGGAAAAGGATGTTATCAAACGAAATCCAAAGTAATAGTAGTAAAACCGTCGGAACTGTTGGACACTTGGCTTTTCCAAGCGATATGCAACAATCTAGTAATTGTCCTCTGTCAGACCGATAATGAAAAAGCAATTTCTGTTTTTCTTCTAGACGAATACGATACTGCGATCTTTTCCCAGAACGCAATTGGTTTTTAAGATCACTTCCGGATCTAGGTCTTTTACTAGTTAGTCCTGGTTAAAGCCGCCAGACGGCGTATTTTTTGAAACGAGGTCCTCGGTAACGAGACATATAAAAGACTCCTTTGTTAGTTTATTTGATTTTATTTGAAATTTCATTTTTTCAGAATAAAAAAAATGAAACTGGAACTATAAATTAAGGACGGAACTAAGGATAAACAAAAGCAAGCTAAATTTACCGAAATTACTACAAAGTAGAATAAAATAAATTGTCTCAATATCCATGGATTTTTGTATCATTAGGAAGTTGCAGCTCCGTTTTATGATTTGTTCGGTAGAGAGAGATCTAATTGTTCCAATACATTTTTTGGTCAGGGGTTGAAAGTTACCACGACATAAACATAATGGGAAAAGGAGGCGAGAGATATCAATCACCAAGGAAAAATCGATAGAGAAAAAGCCGCATCGGAGTCGAACCGATGACCATCGCAGTACAAATGCGCTGCTCAAACTCTGAGCTAGCGGGCTCACTTACATAACAGAAATATACTAGAAATGAGGAAACTACCGGATTTTAGTATTAGCTATCTTATCTAATTATCTATTCGTTTAATATTAAATATGAACTATACTTATAACTAATAGTATAGTTCTATATAGTTATATAGTATACTTAGTATACTTCTAAACTATATACTATAACTAAACTATATACTATAACTAAACTATATACTATAACTAACTATACTAAGAATTCTGACTATTTTCTGATATTCAAACTATATCAAACTATAATATACAACATGATCGTATTTAGAATCTATTATAATTATTTACTTTAGTTAATTTATTATGATAATGTACTTTATATTAATGATAATAGAAGGAATATAAAATGGTTAAATTGCGAAATTGTGATTAGAAAAAATTAATTATTTCTTAAAACTAATATTTTTTTAAAGCAGTTATAGAAAATTATAGGAAATCTTATTATAGGACATAAATCATATTCATATGAAGATTTAATTATAGTATGTTATATCGCTATAGCGAATCGGTCCTAAGATAAAAAAAAAAGATAAGGATAAAGATACATCTAATGAAAATGAGACATTCTTGGTTTGAATTCGGAAAAGGAGGAGATAGGACAAAAAAAAGAAGAATGAATATCGACCGTTCCACTTATCCAAATCGCACTGTAAAAATGAAAGGGGGGAGAACACAGATATATGGTTGGATATATCTATCAATATTGAATTGGGATACACAATGCTAGAATCATTTCTGATGAAAAAAGGTTCATTCAATATAAAGAACTGATGGGAGGATAGCCACAAAAAATCAAACAGCAGCATACACTTTTTCAAATCGAAATCATTATCTAACGAATTCAACGGGTCCAAACAAACAAAAATAAATGAAAAAAGATAGTTGAATTCAACTGATCTTCGGTTATCAAAGGGGATATGGCGAAAATTCGGTTAGACGTACGGACTGATTGGATGAGACTTAGTATGGAAACCTGCTAAGTGGTAACTTCCAAATTCAGAGAAACCCTGGAATTAAAAATGGGCAATCCTGAGCCAAATCCTTATTTTGAGAAAACAAAGGTTTATAAAACTAGAATTTTAAAAAGGATAGGTGCAGAGATCAATGGAAGCTGTTCTAACGAATGGAGTGACTACGTTTGTTGGTAGCTGGAATCCGTCTATCAAAATTACAGAAAAAGGTTTTTCCGAATATACCTAATACGTATGTATACATACTGCCATATCAAACGATTAATCATGACCCGAATCTATTATTTATACTTAATATATATTATAATATGAAAAATGTAATCTTAAAAATTCAGATTTATTGGAATCCCTTTCACTGGAGTTGAAGGAATACGAATATTTCATTATGAAATTCATTCATTCCAGAGTTTGATAGATCTTTGAAAAACTGATTACTCATCGGAACGCGAATAAAGATAGGTCCCATTCTACATGTCAATACCGACACACTGAAATTTATAGTAATTATGAAAATCCGTCGACTTTTAAAATCGTGAGGGTTCAAGTCCCTCATCATCCCCAATAAAAAAGCTTTTACTTCCTAAGTATTTATATCCTCTCGTTTTTTTCATCAGTGGTTCAGTTTCAAACAAAATTCCACTATCTTCTCATTCACTCTACTCTTTCACAAACGGATCCGAACTAAAATCCTTGGATCTTATCCAATTTGGATAGACCTGTACAAATGAACATATATGGGCAAAGAATCTCTATTCTGTGAATCATCCCAGTCCCCTATCATTATCCTTACACTCTTGGTCCCAAGTTTTTTACTACGTTGTATCCCTGTAATTACATAGACACAATACTCCACTAGGATGATGCACGGGAAATGTCGGGATTCTCCGTTGGTAGAGCAGAGGACTGAAAATCCTCGTGTCACCATTCAAATCTGTTCCTGACACGTAAATAATGTATCGGATAGATATTCAATACAACTTATCGAGATAGATTCGGGCGTTAATAGTCTAGAGCATGATACGTATTTCCTCATCTAGAATTCTATTTACTCATCTAGATGTATATATATATATATACCTCCTTTTGGGGGGATTGGTAAAAAATATATGTATGGATGGTTATGGTAAAGAACAAAGTGAGTTATGCTCCCGTCTCTTTTTTCTTTCCCCCTTGTTTTCTTCATACTGTGCTTTTCTCCTCATTCAAAAAGAATATTAAGTCTTCATCTATATTCAAAATAAAAATAATAGTAAAAAACAAAACTTTAAAATTCGAGAGGAGTTAAAAGATAGCAATAACAGCATGCCACTTCAGACACAGTACAAATAAAATCCAATCCCTTTTCATTTCTTCAGGTCATTTTTTTTTGACATGTAAGTCCATTTCTTCACATCTTGCTTACGTTACTTCCGGGGTCCATCTACATCTACTACGTTATTGTGGCGCGGTACAAAGTTCATATTGCAGAACTCCTTTTGTTCATGCCCATTGTTCTGCCATTTACGAAATGGGATATGTCTATCTCCAAATTTTGGAATATAAATGAAGTTTGTTTAGGTTCCATAATCACACGAATTAAAGTCCGGTTACTTTTCTTTCATCTAGAACGGAACGTAAAAAATTCTTCACGTGAAGAATCTGGAATCGTGTTCATAGTCGTATAGTAAACATTAGTTTCTTCATTTCATGAGCCTCTTTGTATTTCATAGAAATTGGGGTAATATATCCTTACGTAGGGGCCACCTATCCGACTGCCGGCATCAAATACGTTTCAGGCGTGGATTATTATCAATAAGAGATCCAACAATCATACGATTCCGTTCTTGAAAATCAGCACTTCTCCAATCCAGAAAACAGACGGAATTCTAGGATTATCCTTGGGGCACATACTTGATGCATACTTTTGTTTAGCTATACATACTGTATTCTCGTAAGATGATACACACTGGCTAAAAATCCGCATGGTGCACAGCTAGGCACCGGGAGCGTACAAATTGTAAACTATAAATATGAAATGACAGCAATGGAATCCCAATCCTCGGTTTTTTTCTTGTAAAGTTTCTATTCCTCGCAATCAAAGCCCTTAAAGCCTCTATGAACTAAATAAATCATGGTGACTAACCAATCGATATAAAACGATCACTGTGCTGCATCTCTTGATATCTCCCACATTGTTTTGGATGAGTATTTCAATTACAATGAAATTTTTAAAGACTGACACTTTCTTTCTTATTCTGCACAAAAGAACCTACCTGTGAGTCACTAATTCATGGGGAGATACTGTAAACTTTGGATTTGAAAAATGTTAGCAAGGTAGCTCTGAAGTAGAGGTGTTTGATTCGAGCAATATTGATCATACGTGTCCAGGATGGAGTACTGCGTTCGAACACCAAAAAAACTTGTTGATTGGTAGTAAAACATCGATTTTCCTGTTGAGACACAGTGCTATCTTCAAAGATTTCTCGAGATATTTCTTACGAAGTTTCGTTATGCAGTATAAACCGCCTAGGTTGAGGTGGGCAGCCCGGCAAATGACATCGACAGGAAATTAGCTTATTCGACTCCAGAACAGTACAAAGAATCAGTACGGAACATTCCCTCCTGTATAGTACAAGCTTCCCATTAGCAATGATATTTTGGTTTCAGGCATTTCTTGCTCATATAATCTTATAAGAAGGGCCATGTTCATTGTTACGTGCGGCTGTTAAAATTAGGTCTCTTGTCTAGGACTCGATTTGGTACATCCATTTAACGATTCAAGTCGAATTCGCGGAGCAAGTAATGAAGCACCTTCAATGAACAAACAACTGGTAAGTTAGAAGCGGCCATAAACTGGAAAGTCTTGGACCAATTCGAAAGGTCATTCAATGTAGTTGAAATAACTGAATGGTAATTTGTTTTGTAACTAAGGAAACTCAATCAATAATAACTGTCTCAAGTAATTCTTTCTTCTTTTTAGTTGATTGTCTGTAAGATCAGTAGACCATTCCATTGCTCTTTTCGCCATGCATAATACAACAAATTGGGCTAAGCACAAAATTAAAGCCTTCGATAAATACAGATACACCAATACATCGAAACTCATTGCCCAATGGATAAGAAAGACCGTTTCAACATCACAAAAAACAACAAAAACTAGACAAAACATGTAACGCGATTCGAAAAAATTGTAACCAAGCTCCCCAATGGGTCTCTATACCCGATTCATACTGAGCGAGCTGCTTGGTCGTCACTAACCGGGGCTAAAACTCCGGAAACTTACAAATGCCACGATAGGAATAACGCTTGAATATTATTAGAAATGCCCAGAAATATCATATTTCGTGAAGCAGAAACATAAATGGACTACTATTAATGTGGAATATGCTGACATATTGAGTACGATCGAATACGGAAATTGTCAATCATCCATAACTTCTATATTAGCGCGAACCAAGAATGATTTGGATCCAAATCCAAAACGCATAGTTAGAGTTTGTTTGATGTGGGGCACTGTTTTGTTTAAAGATTTCAATCTATTGAATCACACTTCAGGTTTTGATTTCGATTTCATATTAGATATGGTGTAGCACATAGGATGATCTTACACAAACAAAACTCCTAGCTTTGGCCTTGGGTTCTCTATCCTCTACGCACAAAGGTATAGAAAAAACTAAAATATCCTATGACTAGAACTATTTTCTAGCCGGATAAATAATAACCATCAAGACCCATAATATAGTAAAGTAAATCATATAATTAAATACTTGATACTTATTCATTAGAATACTATGTTGATTCTATATAATTGATAACATAATGAGATCATTAATAATTTATTTCCATTTTTTAAAACTTTAAATTTTATTCAATAGGTCTATGGGGTAAAATGTCTAGGATTTCTAGCATATTATATTTATCGAAGTATCCTTTTGTAAAATATGGGTATAGGGATCATTGGTTCTATTGATTTGATACGAATATGATACATAATCTAATGCATCGAATGATTTTTATCTTTTCTCTTGTACTAGATTCATTTTATTTTCGTAATTGATTCATTATCCGTGGAAGGCGAGGTGACATATAACCACTTCTGATCTGCTATACAAAAAATTGGAACACTTGGAACCTGTTACCATCCCACTCCCAGACATAAATAAGACGAAGAATCGAGTTATTTCATTAGTTTAGACTGAAAGATTCATTCTATTTCGGACCAACTCTAGTACTAAACAAAGAGATTACGATTTGAATGAACCAAAATACTTGTTGGTTGTTACGGCAATACACCTTAATAATCTTAATAATATAATGTAAGAACGTAATGGGTTAGATTTCGCTACAAGAAAAGAAAGGGTTTTACAGGCAAACTATAATAGACAATGAATGAAACTAGCAAAGAGTGGAGTAGTCTAGATAATCGACGAACATAAATGATTGTACTAACACTTTTGAAATAGAAAGAATCAACATTATCGAATGATTCGCGGACAAATCAAAATCCACAAACCCACTCAACCATGAATATGAAGGAGAACGTGAAGATATTAGATTTCGGCCCAACTTCGTGTATCTCTCATTATCTCGGAAATCAATCAATAAGGTTGCTCTTGTTATGCCAAAAAAAACGATTAGTGATTAGGTAGGGGGATTCTTCCAAATACAAGGACAAGACCCAAGACCAAGAAAAGAATGGTCCTACGACCATGTTGATGACTTAGGATTAGACTTGGTGGTCCCATAGAAATGAAAATATACTAAACTAAAAATAATCAATATATTAGGATTAGGGCTATACGCCCAGACCGAAACGGTAGAACTTCTTCGGTAAAACAGATAAACGATTATTATTCGAAATGATTCGAACTGTTTCAAGACCAAAATGCATTTTGTTGCATTGTGGGCTATTTCATCAAACGGTGTAAAGATCAGTTAGTCCACCATATTTTGTCTTTAGAGGAAGCTAAGGAGATGGTTCCATGTGCTCTGATTTATTATTTGTATCTGATCTGGAGCCATAACAAAGTGTTTCAAGAAAGGGTTTCTTGACTAGGTATGCCTTTTTCGCTAGATAAACCTAAGTTAAATGGAATTCTCTATCCTCCGCGCAAACAGTCGAAATATGAGAACTTCATACCCTTAAGTTCATCAGGACGAAAAAGGTTATTTTGAGGCCCTATATCATTATGCCCTAGCCTGAGCATTGAATGGGTATTGGTATTACTTATCAACTATTTCAAATCAATGGCGGGGTTCTATTTGAGTTGGCAACTGAAGTCGAGCTGAATCGGACCGAACAAATATTTGTCAGGCGATTGTTCTCTTGTTCCCTGAAAAAAAAAAAAAAAACAAAAAAAACGATGGGTTAAGTAAGACATTGATTCTCAATACGCGATCCAATTAGTTCGTTGCATAAAGGCCTCCTTTGAAACGCCTTGGCGTCGGTGTAACGAGGTGCTTACCAACTGGCTATAGCCTTGTCAAGACATCTTACACATATTGATAATTCTTGTCAAGAGGATATTTCCATAATCACATCATAGCTCTCTGATCATTTATTTTATTTACGCTTAAAAAGAACAGAGTAGTATTGCTTAGAAAATAATATTCCACTATAATCCCCGAAGTGATGGGTTATTTTTGTGGTGAAAATGACCTACTTAATCATAGTGTTAGAGTATTGCTTTATACGGCGGGAGTAATTGGTTCAAATCCATAGTAGGTAGAACTTATGAGATACCGGAGTCGATGACATGATACTAATAAGTTTTTCTACCCCATCTCTTTTTTGGTTTATCAGATTAGACTTGATTGTGTTCATGCAGAATCAACATGTGGTGTATATAAAGAACTTTTACAAAACCTTATCTTGATTATTTGATGTATTGACTGACTAGTAGGAAATAAAATTGACGCTCTAATCGTGTCTAGCTCGTATGAGAGCTAGATTCGATTCAATGTTGTCTCTTACCCTCAGCTCTACTCAAAGTAGCTTTAGCTAATGTAAGAGCTTGTTGAGCTTAGTGCGGATCACTGTCGTACTTTATCGCATCATTATAAAATGGTGATCGCATTAGTACCTATTCTGAGCGAAACACCATCAGAGCAACGTTAAACCATTGGTCGTTGTGAGGCGTATCTCAAAAGACCATATATACAGCCGTGGAATAGGGGGTGGTTTGGTAATACGCCAATTTGGACCACTATTAGTAGAAAAATTATTTCTTTCACGTCGCGCCCAAATAATTCGATCGAGTCAGTAAACAAGGATTTAAGGTCATTTCTGCAATGCTCCATTTCGAAGTGCATAGCTTCGCGGTAGCTTCATCGATGTTACTACTACATACAAGCGGACGGGAAGGACTGACTAACTCTCCGGGAAAGGCTCAGTGAAAACCCCCCTAATTGGTTCGCAAGGACAACATTTTTCCTGGAGAACCAGTAAATACTTCTGACCGAAGAAGGGTTTTGTGATAAGAACCGCTCGATTTCTCGTGCTCTTGCGACAGTTAAACGATATTCTTCCGGATAACTTCGTCCAACCCAAAGAATAGGCTATAATGTCCTGGAAGTTCTTTGTACGTTGTGAAGTTGGACTTAACTCTTTGCGCAGTTCATAATGTTCTCGCCAACGATCGAGGTGTAACATGTGACGTGAAATATAAGGAGCCACTGCTGGATAAATACCGTTGGAAGCTAATCCTCTTGATAATCGCGTAGTAGCATCTACATGGGCAAATGTCGTGGCAGGAGCAGGGTCGGTCAAATCCGGTCGCGGAGTACATAAACGGCTTGGATCGAAGTTATAGATCCCTCTTTGGTAGAAGTAATCTTTCTGCAAAGAACCCATTTCTGATAAGGGTAGGTTGATACCCACGGCAGAAGGCATTCTCCCCCATAAGGCGGTACTCTGAGACGCGTGGACGAAACGAAAGATATGTAGATGAAAGAAGTACGTCTTGTGATTAACATACCGGAAAATATTACGCCATAGTAGGCAGTCAAACCAACTCTCCTACGCGCTCCGGGCGGGGTCCTTCATTTGACCATAGACTAGAGCTATTGATTCTGCCAATATTTTTTCATTAAATTACTCCGGATTCTTGCATTCCATGTAAAGATTCATTGTCCTTCACGAGTACGTTCGCTCTCCGCCAAATACATATACGCCTCCATGGCTTTGGCAATGTTGTTGATCAATCCCTGATGAGTACTGTTTACATATCCAGCTCCCCATAGTCCGAATTTTTCCTCCACGGCGATAAGGCGATAAAGATCCACTACTTTAATTCCTGTTCAAAGGAATTGAAATTTCGTCTATAACTGTATAAAGCAGGTGCAGGTCTAGAATAGGAGATGTTGTGCGGTATCTTACAGGACCTAAATTATCAACAGGCTACCCAAGGAACGTGAAAATTCGTCGAGGGAGCTCCACCGAATGGAACGCTAGAGGGATTACCGTGTCAACACTTCCATTCCTCTCATCAGTCCATCTGTAGCACTCATAGCTACACTCTAACTCGATTATTTACTAATAATTGTGTACCTCGAAGGTACATTAATTGGCTGAACCGCTAGTATCTAGACCCTTAAATACCAAAGCGGATAAATATTAGCATCTTGCCGGAGGAAAAAAAAACAACATACAGTAATGGGCCAATAATTGGAAGCGATAAGCCCTAGGTTTTGTCTTCAAGTGTGGAAACCGCCAGGGACTAGAAGGGGTAGGATTGATTCTAATAATTATAATTCAAGTAAAGTATGTCGAAAGTTTTTTTGTGAATAGTGCCATGCAAGTCGAAAATAAAGTACGATAGCAAGTTGATCGGTTAATTCATACTGAAATAAAGGGAGTTAAGAACTTGATTTAGTTGGTACCACCCAACGAATACGATTCAATAGTTTACTCATCAATGAGTCAAATTTCAAGTTAGCCAACCTTCTGTTTTTCAAAAGAATTTAAGTACATGAAAAATCACGAGTAAAGTCTCTTTTTTATCTATATTATAGAAAAACAATCAGATATTAGATTATATTATCTATAGAATTCGAACCCTAACTCATTTATGATCATATTTCGTCTAATTGGCCATGGTTCTTTTTTTTTTGAATAGATATTGGATTCCGCTATCTATTCTTTATACCCTTTAGGATGAATATGCCTATTTTCACACTAGATTTTACATATAAACGCTATCACTGTCAAGAGTGAATTTTTCTTAGTATTTGATTCAAAAAAGACGGAGATCCATGTGATTGTATTGTAAACTTGCCAAAACAAACATTGGGTTGGGTTGGCGCCATATTATATCAAAGAGGAGACCATAATGATGTATTTGAGAATCAAATACATGGTTAGGAATGAACCATTTCATTTAACATAACAGTGAAAGTAGTTGATTATATTAGGTTAATATTGTTTTCTAGTTTTTTTTGAAAAATTTTGTCAAAAGGTTTCATTCCGCATAATCTATATCGAGTAGACCTTGTCGTTGTGTAGAAGTCTAATTCATGAGTTGTAGGGAGCGGATTATGTCACAACAAACAGAGACTAAAGCAAGTGTGGATTACAGTGGTGTTAAAAAGATTACAAATGACTTATTATATCCTGACTACGAAGTCAAAGATACTGATTCTTGGCAGCATTCCGAGTAAACTCCTCAACTGGAGTTACGCCGAAGAGCAGGGGATGGGTAGCTGCCGAATCGTCTACTGGTACATGGACAACTGTGTGGAATGATGGACTACCAGTCTTGATCGTTACAAAGGGCGATGTACCACATCGAAGGCCGGGTGGGGAGGAAAATCAATATATTGATTATGTAGATTATCCTTAGACCTTTTTGAAGAGGTTCTGTTACTAACATGTTTACTTCAATTGTGGGTAAGTGTATTTGGTTCAAAGCCTTACGCGCTCTAGTCTGGAGGATCTGCGGAATTCCACTTCTTATTCCAAAAACCTGCCAGGCCCGCCTCACGGCATTAGGTTGAAGAGTAAGTTGAAAAGTATGGTCGCCTATTGGGATGTACTATTAAACCACAATGGGTTATCTGCAAAAACACGTAGAGCGGTTTGGAATGTCTACGTGGTGGACTTGATTTACCAAAGGATTTTATTTTTTTTTTTTTTTATTTTTTTGGGATTTCTTTTTTTTTTTTATGAAAACGTGAACTCACAGCATTTTGCGTTGAAGATCGTTTTTAATTTGCGCCGCAAGCACTTTTAAAGCGCAGGCCGAAACAGGTGAATAAAAGGACATACTGAATGCTACTGGGTAGCATGTGAAAGAAGAACTGATGAAAAGGGCCATATGTGCCAGAGGAATTAGGTAAGTTCCTATCGAAGCATGGACTACTTAACTGGTGGATTCACGCAAATCTAGTTGGCTCATATTGCCGTGACACGGCCTACTTCTTACATCCATGGGCGCAATGAAAGGCAGTATTGTAGAAAGAAAATCTGGTAGCATTTCCGTGGTACTAGCTAAAGCATTATGTATGTCTGGGGAGCATCCAATTCACGGCCGGTACAGTAGAGTTGGTAAACTGGAAGGGAAACGTGAGATACTTCGGTTTTCCGTGATTTATACGTGATGATTATATCGAAAAAGCCGAAGTGCGGTCTGTATTCACTCAAGATTGGGGGGGGGTCTCTATGCCAGGTGTTCTGCGTGGGCTTCAGGGGGTATCTGTTTGGATATGCATGCTATGACCGAACGCTTTGGGGCTGATTCCGTACTAACAGTTTGGCGGAGGAACTGTTAGGAACCTTGGGGAAATGCACCTGGTGCAGTAGCTAATAGGGTGGGCTTTGAGGGTGTGTACAAAGCTGTAATGAGGGAGTGATCTGCTCGTGAAGGTAATGACATTCATCGTGAAGCTAGCAAATGGAGCCCTGAACTAGCCGCTGCGTGTGAAGTATGGAAAGAGGATCAACATTCGAATTCGAACAGTAGATAAGCTAGATAAAGAGAAAAACAGTAAGTGTGCATAATCAGTACTTCCTGTTTGTTCCTAATTGATTGCATTAAAGTCGGCCATCTTTTCCTAAAAAAGATGGGGCCCGATTGCCGAATAAAAAAAAAGAAGAGCTTCTAATACTATGTATTTGCATATTCTTTATATGTCGATGATACAGCTATTACAATATATAAACCAAAGATATAGATCGAAGACTAAAAAACTCAATACTTCGATGGTGTGTTGTTGGATCCATAGGATGGATTAATATGGAGACCTGGGATTGCGGGCTTTTTATATCTCCTAGGTTCAGGCCATAGATAAAGCCAAGGGAAAGGCTCCTTAACAATCCTATATATTGTCTTTTCGTTCCATGTTAAAATAGAAATTAATTATGTTACGAAAACAAATTTCTATCTGTATTATAGAAAGAAACAACTATCTCTATTTTCGATGAGAATTTGTACATCACATGGAAGAAAGCTGTATGCTTTCTATTTTAAATTGAGAAAACAGATTCTATTCAATATATATTGAAGTGATACTCGGCTTTCCCACAAAAGAGAATCATTTTACTTTCACATTGATTTCTTATCAGAATTAAGCATACGAATCTAATCCTAATCATTAGGATTGTTAATTAATAACGAGTAAGTATTGAAGAACGAGTAAGTAGTGAAAGAAATGATTATCCATCGAATGTATTGTATTGCATCAAATAGGGGGTAGAAAGGACTATGGGAAAATGGTGGTTCCGTTCGATGTTGTCTAACGAGAAGTTAGAAAATAGGTGTGGGCTAAGTAAATCAAGGATAGTCTTGAGGTATTGGACATACCAGTAGAAGTGAACAACTATTATAAACGATACGAAGAAAAAGATTCCTCGTTGGAATCATAGTGGTATTAAGTTCACTATGTTGATTATTTATTGAAATCAAGGATATTTGGAGTTTGATCTTGATGACACTTTTTTAGTTAGGGATAGTAATGTGACAGTTACTCTGATATTTGATATGAAAATCAGATTGAGGGTGACAATGATAGTTCTTTTCTGAGTGGAACTAGAAAAAAAACCTTCTAGTATTGATAGGGGTATAAGATAAAAGAATCACTATATATCATTAACATGTATGATACTCATCCTAGTTGGAATAATCACATTAATACGTTGCATTGCTAGTTATCTTCGTTTTGAAGTCGTATAATAGTTTATTTCGGGTAGTACCAAACAATTACAGGACAGTTACCTTATACTTCATTTGTCCTGAAAATAGAAATAGTAGTGGCAGCGGCTAGGTTAGTAAAAAGAACTAGAAAAAATTTCAATGATTTCGATGAAGAAGTAGAATTCCATGGAAGAATTAGAATCCGATTTCCATGAGAAGTCGAACAGAGTCCATGAAGAAGTAGAATCAGATTTACAGAAGAAGTAGAATCAGGTTACATGAAAGGAAAGTAGAATCAGATTTCCATGAGAAGTAGAATCAGGATTGCCAGGAAGAAGTAGAATCAGAACTTTCCAGGAAGAAGTGAATCAGAATTCCATGAAGAAGTAGATCCACGGGATTTCCAATATATAAATCAAAAATACAAACATTTTATGGGTTCAATGCGAAAATTGTTATGGATTAAAATTAAAAAAAGTTTTTAAGCAAAATGAATATTTGTGAACGTGGGATATCTTGAAAATGAGTAGTTCAGATAGAATGAACTTTCGATTGATCCCGGAACTTGGGATTCCTCTGATAAAGATATGATAGCTATAGACCCATGATTTTCGTTCACAAGAGGAACCTTATGGAGATCGATCGATTTTTATCAAAGAAGGACAGGTTAGCTGATGCATTCAAACAGGCATAGGTCAAATAAATGGTATTCCCGTAGCAATTCGGCGTTATGGATTTTCAGTTTATGGAGGTAGTGATGGGAGCTAGTAGGCGAGGAAAATTACTGTTTGATCGAGTATGCTACTATCGATCTTACCTGTCATTATTGGTGTGCTTCTGGCGGAGCACGCATGCAAGAAGGAGTTTGAGCTTGATGCAAATGGCTAAAAATATCTTCGCTTTCATATAATTGTCAATCAGATAAAAAGTTATTCTATGTATCAATCTTACATCTCCTACAACTGGTGGAGTAACAGCCAGTTTTGTATGTTGGGGGATAGCATTATTGTGAACTAACGCCTACATTGATTTGCGGGTAAAAGAGAATTGAACAAACATTAAAAAAGTAATACTGAAGGTTCAACAAGGTCTGAGTATTTTATGACATAAAGGGTTATTCAGACCCAATTAGTACCACGTAATCTTTTAAAAGGTGTTCTGGGTGAGTTATTCAGATCACGGTGTATTTACTTGAATCCAAGTTCAAAAATGTAAAAGTATAGCACTAGATTCAGTTATTTTATTTGTAGCGAAAAAGTATTTAATTCGTGTAATCAGGTGTTTTCTTGGTGACATAAGTTCTCCTTGTAATAAGAGACAGAGGTTTCGGATAATTTATTTATATTTTATTAATTTTATATCTTTATTTATATTGTATCATTATTATAATTATAATTATAATATAAATAATATAATAATAATAAATATAAAAATTTTTGTAGAATATTTAGAAAAGAAGATATAGTTTTTATCTAATCCATGTTTATCTAATTAATATAGGAATTATAGTTGATATTACTTATTACTTATAAATAAAAATATTTATTATTAATTTTTTATAATATATTATAATATAATATGGCGTGATATACTTATATAGAAATTGCTATTCTTAAATGTATCCATACGGAATAGATATATCATCATACGATATATTCTAATAGAGAGAAAATGATTAAAACAGATAGGAAATATTAAATTGAGGCCCTATTCTATGACAGTCCAAAGAATTTGTTTCACTTTTTCAAGTTTCCTTCTTATCTTTTTAGAACTAAACTGTTCGTTAGAACTAGAACTATTCGTTTTTAGAACTAGAAATATTCGTTTTAGACCGTTTTAGAACTCGTTTTAGAACAGAACTAGTTGGGATGACCCATCTTGTTTTTCTTTTGAAACTTTTAGAGGTTCTTTTTACTTTTCTAATTATTTTTTTTGAGTTCCTATATATGTGTTCAAAAAAAGAAGGTTGGTTTCGGGGAGAACGCAAAAGGGAGTTTCCACGTTTCCATTCCCCAAACTGTTCAAAAACTAAAATTTGCTTTTTTTTTCCT